>JAHZNC010005363.1:0-21785 GCA_027744095.1 Zhuqinia jingwanae | reverse complement strand
AGTTTTGTTGTTGGATTAAACAGATTACGTTGGTTCAACTTAAATCATTGCATTTAATAATAATCAATGCATTGAAACATTTTTTTTTGTTTCGATAAATGATAAATCTACACAAATCTACAATGCTATATACACTTATTATTATTACAATTTTACACACTCATTTATACAATAACACTATTTTGCTTATGCAAAAAAAAATATACTATTATTCCTACTTTAATTTTAAAATTCAAAATATACTTTAATAACTATGTGTACATTTATATTTGTATATATTCAGCATTAAACAATAGTTTTTGTTTTGATCACCATCTTTTAAGATGAAGATTTAGTGCATATTTAATATTATGTTCCTATTTAGTTCTTAACCCATTTCACGTTGCTCTAGTAGTATATATGTATATTATGCGGCGTAGCATGATGCACACATATACACAACACAAGAAGCATCATCTTCATCATCTTCATCATTACCTTAAAACACAAAGTCAAGTGCAATATACTACCACCATAACTTGATGATTACTAAAAGATGAGGTCTTACAATAATAATAATAATGATAATAATAATAATAATAATAAAATACGCATATCGCATATATTATTCTCACTTATAAAATGTTATGCAGGCACAGTACAACACAGGTGCATACATACATACCCACATGCATGTGCATAAATAAAATATAAGTAAATGAGAAGGAATTTTCATCCTTTTACTCAAAGTCCTGCAAAAATAATGCTTCAAAGTGTAAAAAACGTTGATGCTAAGAAGTTTCATTTCATCTTCAATTGAGGATTTATGTACTTTACTTAGCTACAACTACAACTACTACTACTACTATCACTATAGCACCGCCTAACATTCTCTTTCTTTTTGTAATTTGCATTTTCTTAAGGTACAACATAATGTACGTGCACTAAATTACTTGACATCCTAAATCTTCCACTTACATGTAAAACTTTAATCTTGCTTCTATAAGGCTTTTTTTGTGTAAAATATACACAAGGAAAATACTATATATTTTTTGCATTTTATTTTTTCCAAGTAATCGAAATAAAAGCAAACCTTCATAAAAAAATCTATATTATAAATTTATCTAGCATCATGTTATTGTTTATTAGACGTTTTTAAGATGGAATTTGCCGGATTATTATTTATTTATTTTTGGACAAAATAAAGCCGCTAATTTTTTATGAATTAATGTAGGTGCGAAATGAGGAAATAAATGTAGGTATGTGTATGTCTATTTCCCTCGAAGCTTTGTTTTTTCAGATTATTATAGAATTTATAAGACTAGAAAAGCAATAGAATTTCTAGAGAGTTATCTTTGGTACAAAAAAAAGTCTTACAAATTATAGTTTTGTTGGGTAATAATGATGCCTTTAAGCGTTGCTTTAACGACTAAACTTTCAATGTTCGACAAGAAAACCAATGTAAAAAAAAATATGGCTTCATCATGTAATGTACATATGTACATACATACCTATCATATAACAACATGCGTGTGTGTAATTTAAGAAAGTTGATGATCCCGGTCTACCCTTGACAGATTGTTTATTTATTTATACATTTTCACCCCATTTAATTCGTGATTTACACCTTCTTTTATTATTACATATACAATCTCTCCAAAAGGGAATGTACACACTTTTTTTCCAGCTTGTATTTTTTTACATGATACCTATTTTTTTTTATCACTTCCACTTTCAAGTCCTCTGGTTATATATTTTTAGCTATAACTCAAGAATAATGAAAATTACTTGTTCATCATGATGATGAGCTTGCCTATTTGAATTAGATTAGGTTACTAGCAACATTTTGCCAGTACTGTTCTGAAGCATCATTAATCATCATTGCCATTATTATTAAGTAGCGAAAGCTACGCAAGCTATGTATTTGATATACAAATAAATATACAAGTCAAAGTTTCAGGATCAGTCAATTAGTAATAGTGCGAAATGAGAAAATGAATTTTTGAATTTTTTTTATTACTTTTTCATGTTTTTCACCATGAAAGTCGAACAATTTTTTTTATAACGACATGTGATTTGTGAAAAAAGTGACATATTGTGATACAAAGTGTTTTGTACATAATTTTGGGTGCGGGATTTATTAAAATGTTGTTATCGTTAGGCATACAAGTACTGTGACGTCATCAATCTCTTTAAAGCTTCACCTTGCTTTCATTAACATTTAACCCAAATCACACTTTTTTTGTCCGATATGTCGATGTGCTTCTGGCTGTCAATAATTATTACATTTTGTAATCATTCCATAATCTTTCTGCAAACTTTCCTTCACTTATTTCGTCCTGAGAAAGTTTTAACAATGTAATAATAATAATAATACAATTGTTCTTGTACCATATGGATCATGGCATCATAAAGACACAAATAACGATCTATTAATTCGAATAAATAGCTGTGTGTGTGTGTGTGTGTGTCAATAAGTGTGTAAATAATCATAATCTTGTCATCAAGATGCAAATGCATTATTATATGTGTGCGTGTGCACACACTCACACACACAGTAACAATACTACAATTATTATGATGTTTCATGTTGATCAACAAAATGGATTAGACAAAAGGAGAAATCATGATGTAAAAAAATGAAACAGGTTTCAAGAGCTATCCCTCTTCATCATCCTTGTCATCATCTTTTTTTCATATATACACGCTCAAAAATACTTTTTTTCTCTCTTTGAAAATCGTAATAAATGCTATTCTGCTTGTTGTACGACATGCATTGTATTTAGGTACCTATTTATATTCACTTTCAGTAAAATTCTTAGCTAAAATCCAAGCCCGAATGCTTGCAATAATGCAAATGCACATAAAAAGCGACAATTTTCTATCTACTGCGACAGCCAAATCCTTTTATTTTAGTTAGCGGTTTAATGAGCGTAATAGGATAATGAGCAGTGAAAAGCTCACTTAATAGGTGCAAGCAGTCAAAAGGCCTCCATATACTTATTGCATATAGAACACACCTTAGTATGATGAGTAATGATGACTTGGGACTGTTATTTATCGTCATCATCATCATCATCATCATCATAATAATAATAGGATGTGCTATAAATATACCTACTTATTATTAGTACAGGAAAAGAGTAAAGAAGTGTACCTTCAACCTTACACTTTTTTTGTGAAATAAATAAGTTATTACTATACTTTATATTTATTAGTAGAGCATTTCGGAAGAATCGGAATTTCAGCACATGAAAATATGTAGAAAAAAAACGTTTATTTTCATTCTCCTTTTACTTCATGTCATTCTATTTTACTTTTAAAAGTGGCATACCGCAAGTAGCCATTATTATTGTACCATTAGTCATTATTATAGACACCTTTCACTTTAATCTTTCATGGCACTAAAGAAGAAGAAAAAAAACGAGAATGAACAATAATTTCATTTGATATCCTTTATTATGCCGTCGTCGTCGTCGGTTCTTTTTGTGTTTAGGAAGCATGGCGTAAATTTTATTTCCAAATTTGAAACAGTTTTAGGTTTTTATTGCAATTGCAAGTGCACCTTTAAACTCATAATTGCCTTTTCTCTAATACAGGTGTCTTATAGGTAGATCGTTCAATGCACAGAAACCTGCATTGATATTATTATTACGTGTGAAAAAAGTAGACTCAAATATGAAAAAAAAATTATAAAAAATTTATAAAAATTATCAGTGCTAGTTTTCTTTCTGGATCATTTGAAAAAGATACAAAAATAAAACATGATACATAAAAGGCATTTATTTATTCTTCAGTATCGCTTTATTTATTTCTTTTGCGAGGTTGTCTGTCTTTTTTTTTGCAGGTGCAGAGGTCTTATATGGTTTTTAGCACCTCTTAACATCCCCAATTATAGTTACGCCTCTTAACTTCCTGCTCTAAAATGGAGTGGCGTATGCTTCTTCTTCTTCTTCTCATTTTCCCCGAAACAAAGCAAAACCACTATCCTTCCACACTCATTCACATATATCGCCACAAAGGATTTATTAAAAAAATATTATTGTTATGTTATGAAATAATAATAATAATATTTCTAAGCTTTAAATTATTTCTAATATAAATATGAAGTGGTAATAGTAGTAGACAAAAGTAGCGATAATGGTGGTATTATTGTAGCAGCAAGCTCAAGTTCTGCTCTACTAACTAGTTCCCGTTCCTTGCACTCAACTCATTTGCCTTAGCATACTAACTTGCAAGTGTACTGCCTCACAAAGTTTTTTTTCTTCTTGATACTCTGTTTTTTTCTTCAGAGATTTCAGTTATCATCCACTTCTTCGTCAAACTCATTTTTTTAATTTGATGTGAATAGGGCAGTAGTAGTAATGGTAAAAGTAATGGCGTTGATTTTTTTTTTGGCAGTTTTATGTTCAATCTTTGTCTCGTCATTTGTTTCATTTCGTAATAATAACATTGTACACAATGTGTACATGTGCTCAGTGGTCAATATATATGGCTTCTTCTTTTAAAGTTTAAAGGGAAAATAATCAGTTCATATAAATAAAAATAACATTATGTGTACATCCCTACATTATATACATATACATGTCTGCATCATCATAATATTTACTTTCACGCTAAAACTCGGCAACTTACCGCAATATTTTATAATAGTAGCATATCTATAACTAATAATGGTACGCAATGCAATTTTTTAAGAAGAAGAAGAAAAAAACATTAGGGATGCATGTATACACAATTCCCTTTTAAAGATATTTCCTTTATCATTATTACCTAAATTATTGTTGAATGAGTAAGTATACTGTTTGTAAATACGTATGAATAATTTATTATGACTATATGTTTATTGTGGGGGAGAGGTGAAAACAATAATAGATTAATAATAATAATATCTATTACACAAGTTGTAATACTTACTTTTATATGTTTTTCAAAATTTGTTTCCGGATTGTTTAACCAATGTATTGCAGTGATGAAAATGATTAAAATTCAATATTGCTGAAAAAAATTATTTTTTTTATGGTTGTTTCGGTGATTTGATAACAGTCATCTATGTACATAAACAAGAAGAAAAAAACCTACATTTTCTTCAAATTTTAAAATCCAGGTTTTTAGCGTAGGCGTAGAGAGTACCAAATAGCCAGGACAAGATCAGACATTGAATTTTACAGTTTATGATGAATGATATTTTTATTACTTTTTCATTGAGGGCTTAACATCAAGTTGTTCTGTCAGCTGAACCTTTGAACTTGTGATAAATGACGAGGGACCCTTGGTCTGTCTCTCCGACAATTGTAAACACAAGTAATAATATTATATGCTATTTGGAATTTTTTTTAAACCAATTTGGACGTTACCAGCACAATACTTTGACGCTATATCTATATGTCATGGAGAATAGTTAGCGTTTAAATGTTTGACATAGCTCAATTTATTTATTTACTGCAGGTTATGTATTTAAGATGAGAAATGATTTTGTATATTTATTTAATGTATTTATTAATACACAGTAATAATCTTTTTTAAAGAAAGAATTTACAGCTCCATACAAAGTTTCATGGTCCTAGCAGTGTTATTTTTTAAATGTAAATTTTACATAACGTCATAATAATTTAATAACAAACTGTATTGATATCTTGTACCGACTTCATATCCTGTTAAATATTCTACAAAAGCTTCAGCATAAATATCATGGTATTTTTATTATTTGATTTGATTTCAGTCAGGTATGTTGTACTCATATCCGCGTTAAAAAAATAAAATGTGGATTTTTTAAAATAGTTAAGATCCACATTTAAAAATGATCCCATAACTAAACATTGAAAAAAAACCCCAAAAAACTGGGGAAATCACACCTACAATCTACAAACTGTGTATATTTATTGCTAACTGTTACAAACAGCATGTTCATTAAAAACCAAACTTTTAATTCCTTCTGAATCTGAATAATAAAAAAGGAAGAAAAAGAGATATTATTGGCGTGAATAATTGCGTAGATTATCACATAGCAGCTTGCTGCACATCTTCCTCTACAACGTTCACACTTGGGCCACACACAAAAAAAATACCTAAAAAAAGATATATTAAGACAAAGATTTTTTTTATGAATAGGAATATGATGGGAAGAGGAGAAGTACAATAAAAAAATTATAACGGAAGGATTATCCAATGTTACTATTAGTTCTACTACATAAATGTTTAAATGTACAAGTTTTACATTGTGGTATAGGTATGTATATTGTGTATATATACCAGCAGTATTGCACTTTAATTGGTCAACAGTTTTCTTTTAATAGCTAAAACTAACTCATCTTTTGAATTTTGATTCAATATGTTCAAGGGGGGGTAAAATTGTTATATTATTAAGGAAAGGCGAGACGATTATTATTATTGACGATGAAGATTTTTTTATATACCTATCCATTCAACCTTTATACCATGTACATACAACATACATGCATGCCTACATATATATTCACAAATAAAATGATTTACAACACTTTTTTTTCTTAGCAATTATACTATGTAATTTCTTTTAATTACAGAGTAATTGGTTAGGTTATATAATTTTTTCAGAGTTGAGCCAGTAGTAGCTCAGTATATTTTATATATATAGCGGGATTTATGTAATGAGCCAAGCAAAAGAAAAAGAAGAAGAAAAAGTTTGGTGAAATCGTCATGTTCAAAAACAAATTTATACTTTTTTGGCAGACGGAAACAAAGATATCTTTGTTGGTTGGTATTATATTCTTGGACAGACTTTTTGCTGCGGGGAATGTGAGATACGGGGTGTTACATAACAGTGATGATGGCTAGATTTTTTTATACTCAGATAATAATCTGCATAGACATATGTATATATACATTTCCAAATTACAAAAAAAAAATGTTCATAAAATTCTCTGTAGTAAACTTTCATCTTGTGCGTGTGTGTGGAATTCTCATCGTAAATCTTCATACTAATCTTCAACAAATAAAAAAAAATTTTTTTTTTCATGTGTAACAGTGTACTTGGCAAATATTGTGAATTGGGTAAAAGTTTCTGTAAAAATATATTCTTAACTTGTTTCATCATTAAAAAATATATATAAATGAATGAAGTGTACTTTTATGTAATCTATGTATGTACGCACACAATTTTTTTATGTTGGTAGCCTTTCTTTTTATGAAGGTAGTTTATTTAAAAAAAAAAGAAAATGGTTTATGTGTGTGTGTGTGTGTTAAATCTGTTGGATTGTTAACACCACACAACCTTAGCCATTTACAATGAAATGTCGACAGCAATAATAGTACAAAAATACAACGAAGGATAAATAATGATGATGATGATGAGAATTGAGTTGACGTAGGGATTGATGTAGGTTGTAAGGTAGGGAGTCTGAGAGTAGTCACTCACCCTGTGCAAAGGTTATGTTGTTTTATATCAACATGTGAGGTAATAGTGTAATTTACAGTGAATAAATTTTTATCAAAAATAAAAATTTCGGTTGCTTTTTCTACGCATCGCCAACTCGTAAAAAGCAGAAGCTACATTGATAAAAAAATGAAATGAAATCTGATTTTGTTTGAGTATATATATATTTTTTAAACATTATTACCAGCGTTTTTAAATAAATAAAAATTAAACAAACAATTTTATTCGTTTAGGGCTTATGTTTATCATAGCATTTGTCACTTATTATCTACTGGGATGCAAGAGGTATAATTGCACTTTTATAGTTTAAACGTCTTGCACAAGTCATAACGACTCTTGTAATTGCGAGTTTTACAATATATATATTTTTGTTTGATTTTGAACTTGAGTATAATTTACCAGGAAGTTCAAAGTCAGGTGGAGAGTTGTGTCGAATCTACAATTTTGACCAAACCCGCTGAACTTTTGTTTGAAGTTATGAAAGCTTTATAAAAGTTATCATGATCAACATCACCAAAGATATGATGCTAAAATAAAAATATATAGTATCATGTATTATCGCGTGCTTTAAAGATTTTATGTAATTTTTGTTTTTCTTGCATCAATTTCTAGTAGCGTTGCATTCCTAAAGGCCTCTAAAACAATTAGCTTTGCTTTTTGAGTGATTCTATTTGGTGCATGTAGTATATATAATATGGTCAAGAGCAACAGTAATTCTTGGCACAAAAGAAGATATATATTTTTTTACAACAGGAAAGCCATAAAATGACAATTAAGTACTTACATCGTTAATTGGACCTTAAGTTTCACCTTACACATGTTGTAAATTACACATGTTGTAAATTTTCTCTTTGACGCATTTATTTTTTTTAAACTGCAATTGTAAGTACAATCTGGTCAGAAGCAATGACACTGCCCTGCAATAGCCCTTCACATTTTTAAAATTGTTTATTTTTTAAAAGTATAGGATACAATAATTATAAGAAAAAATATTAAAGATGTATGTATGTTTAACTTTGATTTGCAGAAGTGGCAGTCTCAACTGGACCCAGTTTTGTGGCAGGGATCGGAGTTGGCATAGCTCTCCTAATAATAAAAACCATGTTTGCTCCTTTCCTATTTGGCCTGAAATGGATGATGTACAATCTCTTTTTCAAAGAGTCAAGTCCCTTTGAACTGATGAAAATGTTTTTTCTGTCCCATGCACCCGACACGTGGGACTCACCTGCTAATATTCCTCCACCTTCAATTGATCATTATCGTCCTCCTCCCATGCATAATCCATATGACGATCGTGGACCTCCACCGCGTGGACACCGTGGACCCCCACCACCACGTCACCATCATCCTCCGTACCATCATCATCGTCCGTTCGGATATAAAGGTTATGGGCCACCGCCACATTTCGGCTCACCAACCCAGCAAGTCCCTGTACACTACGACATGGAATATTCTCCGCCGCCCCCTTACGACCTCCACCATCAGTTTACTCATCCTACCCCAATGATATCTACTCTAGCCGGAGCTAACCCGACAATGAGTCAACTAGAACAGTTGTACAGAGCACAACTTCTTGAGGAAGGGTTAGGCCTTAAGCCTCCAACATATCCATCTATGATTCAATCAGATCCCTCGAATTCTATCGACGTGGGGGGAACAAGTGGACCTGCTGTAATGGATGCCATGGATATTGGACTAGAAACTGATCCACCAGAATCTCAGTCGTACATCCCATCTAATGGACTCCAAGCGGAAGTTGAACATTTTGACCCCTTTTACAGTCCCCTACTTTCCAAAATCGACTCGATATTCACTCACTTGGGTCACTCTGATGAAGGATGTCGGGAAAGGGTCGTTTGTTCAATTTACAAATTCCCTGTAAAATACGCACCATATTCAAACCTTCTCTCTGCACAGCTATCAAAGTAAGTACAAAACGCTGGCATAACCAATTCTTTAAATAAAATATATATATAGGTATATATTATACATATTTGATAAAATCTCCTTTATTAAAAAATTCCGTCCTAATGAAACACCTATCATCATCATCATCACACAGACACACAAGTTAATCCCATATTTATCATTATTCGTGATTACCATGAGCAATTAATGGTATAACCTACATCAGAGTTTGTATCTTACTCAATCATCATTTTTCTTAACGCACTTAAAAAGTGCGCTGTATCAGGTATCTTTTTTTCGGTGTATCAAAAAAAAAAATTTGCCAAAAAAACAAGTGTTTTTATAAAAAAAATATTTTATAATCTATTCTTGCTCTAAAGGTCAATTTGTTTTGTTGAGAGGGTTTTTCATGTTGAATTTGGCATTTTGTTATTTGAGGCGGTTTTCAATTGTAAATTGCATCGAAGTCATTCTTGTAAAAATTATGCGGTATAGGGATTTTTTGTTACTTTATTCATACGTAAACACGTGGTGCATATATATATATAAATAAATAATAATCATCCTGATCAAAGTAGTGCATCTTTCTCTCAAACACTGTAATTGTAATTGGCTGATGCTATATTGGAATTTGTTGAAAAAAAATCATCCTTATAAAACATGCTTTTGGTTGTGGAGTGAGTGGAGATTGTGTTTCGTGGGGAGTAGCAGGTAGTCAGTTATTTCAACTATTCTATAATTAACGCTGCATTGGTGGAAGTGCAAACCATGAAATTAATTTGAGTAGGAAGATCAAGTTACTTGTTACACATGCATTTATACATGCATATTTACTAACTACGGTAATCTAACAAATGTACAGTGGCCCATTTTGATGTAAATTTGCGGTAAATTCTGTTATCTCACCGTAATTATCTTGTTAGACGGCCTCTCATATATTATAATTTTTTTGGTTATCTTTTCCTTGTAGTCAACTAATATTTGCTTGTAAATATTTGATATCTATAATATGGAACAGATACAAGATTTTTTTGTAAGAATATTTTTTTCTTCGTCAGTTTAAATGAATGCATAGGTTTTTTTTCTTGCATCAAAATTAAAGCAAATATCAAAAATGTAAGGCCAATTAGAAATAAAGTCAGTGTGAGTTAAAAAAAACTACAACATTTATCATTATAATCCACGAGGATGGAAAGCACTTCAACAAACATTTATCATGTTTGTCATCAATTCTTTTTTGCCTGGCATTAGCGTCGTACGCTTCAGTAAATGTTTGCTTTATATTGAACATCTAATCTGATCAGCGATTAAATTTTTTTTAAAGAAAATATTTGCACAAAAATTCAGTGTACAACTTTTCTCTCTCTTAATTTATGCAAATACTGTATACGCACGATTATAAAAAGAGGAGGAAATAGCTAGAAGCCTTATCACGTTTAAAATCGCTGTTTACGGAGCATGAGGATCATTTTTTAAATGGACCTGTTATAAATGTCAAATAGGTAAATATAGATGGTACCTAGTAAACTTATATGCATTTGTTTACCAGTACTTTCTCAACTTTGAGTAGTAGTCATTTCATTCATCTCATCTTTAGACCATCATCGGTCATGTACGCAGTGCGGCATTGCATTAAAGAGTCTTGAATTCGCTGAGTGTCTTCTTCTTCTTCTTAATCTGATTGTAAGTAATGCTATAAAATTGGACCATCTGTGATGAAAACATCATCATCAGGATCGCCCTCACATCATCATTTTCATTCCTAAAAAAAATAAACTACCACACCACCACCTTAAAAACGTCTAATTGTAGATCTGAAAGCAAGTACCCATATTTAAATGCGTGTGTGCAGTGCAGTGGAAGTGGATGCATCATGCGACAAAAATATGAATATCTTCCTTCATTCTAAAAATAAATTGTGGTGGGTCCCTGTCACAATTTCCCCGAAAGTTGCAAACTTTTGGTGCATACATATGCATTATAATTGGCAGTTTGATGAAGACATACTGTCTGCTACTACTACTACTACTGTAGCATACATAACTAACTATTATTGCATCAAGATAAACCTCTAAAGCCAAGCACAAGTCTTCCCACAATTGAATCGACAAGGCAAAAAAAAGTCACTCAAAGATGCAATTATTAATGACTTTAATGGATATCCATCATCAAAAATCTTGTTTAATTCTAAATAGATTTTTTTTTGTCATAAAAAATATGAATATGCATACGAATTTTTTTTTTGTATGTCGATGATAGTGATACGGAAATGAACACACAAATGTGTAGGTATTTAACATTATCACCAAAGGACCAAACATCACACACATAAAATTATGTTTCATTTTCATGTGTGTGTGTGTTTATGGTTGCTTGCTGACCGCAAAACGGGACATATCGTTGAAAATATACTATTGTGTGAACAAAACGTAACACTCTTTGGCTTGTCATTTTTTTGCAACTTAAAAAAAATGTTTAATTGTGTGCCCTCCACTACTGCTGTTAAACTTGCAGTACAGTAGTAGCTCATCATCATAATATAAATCAACTTTGGTGGCGTTGCCACCTTCTTTGCTTAAAAAACAGCTCATCATAATGAAAAAGAGCATCTTGTGGCTACGTACGTACACAAAGAAAGGAGAAAAGATTACAACACTGGGAGGCTACCGTGAGGAGGGCCCAATTAGGCAAACCGATGAGTGTTAAGATAGCCATTTCGACCTGAATCATGCATTGCTTATCATCATAATTACTGTCTTTGTTTTTAAATGTGTTCCTTTCCTAAGAAGAAGAGGAATAAAAAGTCGTATTCTCTTTTTTTTCCTTGACACACTCGTTGAACTGTCAACATCATCATGATGTGTTGTATGCTCATATGGAAAAATTTTATATAAAAAAAAATCATCACAATTTTTATTTTAGTTTAAAAAAATGCTTTCTTTTATAAAGCCTCATAGAAAGGTTTTTTTTTGCTGGCTGCTATGGTTTGTTAGCTGCGCGACGACGGCAACTGTATATGCCACCTTGCACTCAACTTGACTTGACGGTTAGAACAAGAGGTACCATGTCACATTTTACAATAGCAGTGATCATCATTTAATCATCACCATCTGAAATGCGACCGACTTTTTTCCTTTGGTGATATCTATTGTATCAAATATGTACGGTGATATAATATAGATAAAAAATAAATAAAACAAGGTGGACAGTTAGTGGGGTACCACCTTCTATATATTTGCACTAACTCGTGTTGACGTGTGTGATTTTTTGGGTGGTTTTGGCACAAAAATTTTTTTTGTATACTTCAAAAAGAAAAGAAAAATTTGATAAATAGGTTTGTAGACTTTTTGAACAAGTCCTTATTCTTGTTGTGCATGCATCACGTATGATAATCATACGTAACTGTAAATTCTTTGTGACAAATTTGAGGGAAAGATTTTGATGTTGGAATTAAATGAAGTTGAAGATTAAAAAAAAGTAAAGTTATAAAAATATCCTTTGTGTGTGTGTTAAGTTGTTTACTAATTTAGTGTGGTCTTTTGTTTAAATTTTTTATAGGCACCAAAGCGAGCTTAAAAGACCTGTTTCATCATCCTCAAAGATTCTCCGATACTTTAGGTACATGAAGGCTGCCAAAGACGGCCAAAGTGGAGACAATTGTGTGGACTTGTATCCAAAATGTGACAGCGATACTGACTCTGTTTCTAGTCTTCCTATGGTAACCACTCATTCAAACAAGAATAAGATGAAAACTTGACAAGGGTTTTTATTAAACACGAAATGTTAAAGGAAATCTTTTAAAATATACTTTGGTTTGACTTTGACCTCCTTATTTATTTATTTAGATCACAACATTCCACCAACTTTCAGAACTTATGACAGCCGAAGCATCAGCACCTAGTGGTGCATCCTTTTCGAGTGGTGCTGCTGGATGACGAGACGCTTGAGTAGAGTAATATTATTATAATTTTAACGTACTAGAGCATACAAACTTTTATTTATTATTATTATTATTATTAACTATGTACACAAAAAACCGCTATGAACTACCTACTTCTTTTCCAGTTAACTTAACATTACGTTACAAAACATTCTTAAATGATTCTTGTTACTTCTACTGGTATTATTTATTATCATTATTATTATTAATATTATTACTTGTGACTATAATGGCAAGTGGGGAGGACTTCAACGCTTTTTTTATAGATGTTTATATGTAAACTCATATGACTCGCTCGTATGTGAAAGAGGCTGAAAAAATATAACATATTATGTAACTACTACTACTACTAATGATGATGTAAAAAAATTGTGTATTTTAAAATAGTGTAGTATATTATTAAGTATTTTAATTTATTTATCTATTTATAATAATATTAGTATTTATAACAACATGTATAAAACGTCATTTACTCCTAACATTTATAGATGTATTTATTTTGTGCAATTATTTGCCTAAGATTGTAAGATTATTACAAATGAGTTCTCTGAATGGTTTTTAGTTTGCAAAAAAAGAAGAAGAAGAGTTTATCAATTTTACTGCTTTTTTGAAATGACATGTAAATTGGAAACATAGGTAATAATTTGAAACTAGTAAACTAAACTATGTTTCTATTCCGGTACGGGTTTTTGTTATAAAATGTGTTAGTAGCTAAGATTGTGCTCTGTTTATTTTCAAAGGATGTAAATTTAAAAAAAGAAAAGAAATTTGTACATGTAATCAATCAATAATTTGTGGTTTTGAATGTTGCGTGAAATGCTTTTTTTACAAGTGAGTTTGAAAAAGGATGCAATAACTAGTTGTAAACACAAATATAGCTACATACGTGTATTTATATTTTGATGAAGCAAGGATTTCAAAGATCATGTAAGTAGGTATAAATAAATAAATTATTGCTTAATGATAACGATGTGATTTGCTGGTAATATGTGGTCGTGCCATATGAACGACACAACCTACCTAATATAATATGTATACACGTACATGCGCAACAACATCACACTCATCATTATCAAAATGGTGAAATTTATGCAATGGTACATTTACTAAACACCCAGCCACATGTAATTAATTATATATTTTTACTTTTTCCTGCTTCAGTTTGTTGACTCATTATTATTGTCAATAGTCAATATTAAGATGAGCATACAAACAAACCATAATATATAGTGATGATGAGGATGATGATGATGAGAATGCGCCATGTTGTTGCGTTGTTTTACACCAGTTGTTGTAGGTAGAGGTGTCGTTCATACCACACGATTACCTATGTTACCTTCAACTTTTCGTCATGGTAAATAAATAGTAGTGTATAAATATATATTATGTAATGTTTACTAAATTAGTGTCTGTACATCAAATGTAACATAATATCTTTTAATATTTAATATTATTTAATTTATTTATTTCCGCATTGTTGTATAATACATATATATATACATATATTTATGTATAGTCAGTTTGATTTTTTATATTCAATTCTGGATTTTGAAAATGGAGCAGGTCTCTACACTGACATTGCCCTCTCTAATAATAATAATAATAGATTTAAAACATAAATACCACTTTCAATATTATTATCACGCATTGTAAATTAGTTTATGATCCCAGCCACATATTTGTAATAGATAATAGTATAATCATGTTATAAATAGCAAAGCAAATTCATACGAAGATAAACTCCAGGACTGATTTTTGGTCGTTTAACCGGTTAAAATAACGGACGACGTTTTACTTGAAACTTTTGCTTAAAACATTATATTATACTATTCTACTTAAATTTTTGTATGATGCTTAAAGAAAATATGTATATATTACAGCGTGTTGACGATTTTTGCAAAAAGAAGAAGAAGAAGAAGAGTGATTTGGCGTGTAAAAATCAATCTTATTAACTGTGTTTTGTTTACATACTGCATATTATACACAACTTGACAAGATACAAAAATTTCAATCAACCAAAAAAAAAGAAAAAAAAGTGTCAATGTGTATACTCGTTAGATATTTTGTATCATAATAATGTATTATTTAGCATTCCAAAAATCCCCAAAAATATGTTACAATTTTCAAGATTACAAGTTGATATTACACACGTCAATATTAATATTATTATTATTCATCTACAAAAAAATGATCATGTGTTGATGGCTATTGCTAATTCAGTTTTCTTGAGTTAATTAACAAATGTATACGGCTGATTTGTATGAAAGAATCATGCAAAACAAAAGAAATTATTTAAATAAATTAATAATATTTATATAAACTACCTATTAAATGTTTATGTTCATGCTCCTTTTTTTTGCTCCTGGTTTATGTTCCTCATATAAAATAATACAGGATAATCCACATCATAGATTACATAGTGTGCACACATTGCATCTTCAGCTCTAGTGCGATTGTTGTAACTACCAACTAAAATGTCAACTCATACATACATAATACATACTTGAATGCTATGTACACATTGCTTCCATCTTCATCCATGATCTTTAATACTCAACATCACACAACAGCAAAAATAACAGAAAATTTGTAAGATAGCATGTTATACAAAATTATACGTGTTAATTAGCACACATACAACATAGGAGGAAATGATAAGATTTATTATTAGTTATTGGTAATTATTATTATGATCATAAAAAATCAAATTATTTAGCTTTCACCAAGGCTGCTTGAATCTGAACAAGTATGATGTGCATTATAGGTCAATTGTGCATAGCCGCGCTCAAACACTTCAGATTGTTATTACGATATCATCAATCATTATGATCGCACAAAACTCATTATAACTCTTCTAGCACAACAGTTAATCATAAATCACATATAAAGCTAATCAGATGTTCCTGAGAGAAAATATTATTTCCTAAATAATTATATCAACAAACAAGCAAATAGCGCAGAACTGATAAATAAATAATCATTTCATTTCCCACAAAACGAAATCATTAAAAAAAAGGTTTAGAGAAAACAGACATAGTATTACCGTCGGCTTTGAGAAAACCAAGGATTTTTTGCCTTTAAATTTATAATTAAAATGTTAATGGATATATGTAAACTGGTTAAAATCAGAGAGCTACAAAAAGAAGTTTAGTTTCCATTATTGCTCTCATCCATCCATCCTGCGTGGAACCTCTCTAGCTACTTGAATATGGATTGAAAATGTACATGTCCATGTGTCTGCGTACTGTAATTTGGCTACTTAAATTTTACTAATTTTTTTTTCACCATCATCAAATCCATTGCATATAGGAGCAGATATATACGAGTGGAATGCTGTGTTGCCAATCTTTGTGCTAATGAATCTCTCTCTCTCTCTGAACGACGAACTCGGGTTGTCGACCTTTTATTTTAAACAATGATTTGCTTAAATAGACTAAAAAGGTGTAACAAAAAAAAATTAGACGAGGAGTAGCTTCTCAGCCATCATGTATGTGTGATGATGATGTGATATATATATTTATACATATATACAAAAGCTAACAAAAAACTGATCATTCATGAATGTAGAAGAATGCAATCATGGTATCATTACAAATGTTGAAATAGAGAGAAGAGAAAAAGAGACGTTACTGGTCAAACAAACGGACTGTCATGTAACAAGTATATGTCTACTATATGAAGTGAAGTAATATGTAATGATCATAATATATAATATTGCTTACACAAACTCTAGAGAAATAAACCGTGCTTATTATTAGTTATTATATATGAAATTTCAAACCGATTGCCGAAATATGATTATTATGATGGTTGGAAAACAACGGGATTATTATTGTCTTTGGAGATGATGATGATGGTGGTGATGTTGTTTGCTTAACAAATGTAACAATATATCATTATGCCATACAACGTCTTGTACTTTGCATTATTATTATTATTTGCTTGTGATTTTGCACTCCAAATTATTTTCTCTGGCTCAACAGTTTTCAGTAGACGATACACACTCGTGAGATATGTAGAACTTATTTAATAAACCCGAGAGATTTTTTTTATTACATGACAAATTTGACAAGTAAATCATTTTTTTCAGATTAAGCAAACATTTTAGCTGAAAATAATAATAATAAGAAGAAGAAAAAATGCACATGAGGCCCATTTTAATGGACGCAGTCCAAATGGTTTTAAGAATAAAGTAGCAAAATCAGTGAGGAAAAAAACTTGTTCAATCTTTGGAGTGTAAACAGTGGAGTGTAATGTTTTTGTAAAAAGTCGTTGAGATTTTGTGCACTTTTTTGTTTGAAAAGAAGTTAAGTAAATATAAATTGTCTTATAAATACGGCGACGGATTTTCCTAAGCATCTCAGTTGACTAAAAGGGTATTCAAGTGCTCCTCAAGTAGTAAATCTGCAGTTTAAAAAAAATAGTACTTCGGAATTGTGACATAAATTTTCTCTGGAAAGATTCCAAAATGTTTTCCAACTATTGTCAGTGGGTGCGCTATGGCTTGTGCACCATTGTTGTTCTCGCAACTTTAGTTGCCAGCAGCAGGGCAAGCGAAGATGTGTCTGAAAATCAGCATCAGGATGAGGCTTCGAAAAATTCAGAACAAGTTCATTCGAGACAGAAGCGATTCGTGTATTTCAACACACAGTCCCCAGTTGATATCGGTAAGTACATATAACATTATTAGCTAATTATAGTTAAAAAGTATACACATAATTATGATAGCATTAAATTAGAACATACAAGATGTAAATATCTTGCAACACATTTCAAACTTATCTACTTTGTTGGCTATTACTAAGTTCCTAAGAAAACTACTAGACGGCATTAGAGTTTGTCTATTTGTTGCGTAGGTTCCTCCGCCGTCCAAAACTTTCAAATCATTCTAAAAAAAACTATATATTTTTTCACAGGTCTCTTGATCACCGTTCCATTGTCCTTCGCCCTGCCCACCTTCAACTTGAAAACATCCCGACGATTTAAAAAGTCCATAACGGAGGAAAACGAGCTTGCCGCCAATATAACATCTGAGGACATTCTTCCCAGTGACTCATATGATGATCCAGCCTATACCGTGGAACTTGGGAAAATGTCGACATATTTCACCATTCTAGAGGTAATAACAACAACTCATCTTTCCCATAATAATAATAATAATAATAATAACAATGGCATGTAACGGTTTTCACCCATCTTTTCCCAACGTTTGTCAACGTCATCGAGTCATCATCACATTGCTTTACTACTGCATCCGTTCAAGTGACAGACCGTCGTCACACTTTGTTTACACAATCGTTTCTTTTAAATATTGAATTTTTTTTGCTCAAGGTCAGGATCACATGAACAGTTATATAAAAAGTCCCAAAAGTTCCATTTTGCTCGTCTCGTATCTTTTCTTATTTTTTTCCATTGTTATTTCGTCTATAAGAATTCAAGGTTGGGAATGACCCCACACGAGAGAGACTACGTCTCTGCATTTGAGGTATTTTTTTTATCATGTGCAATCTGTCAAGTTTCGTTACTACACAGAGCAATAGAAATAAACATTCCATCTTAAAATATTATCTAGTAATAAAAAAATACCATTTTATTTCAGATTTTTCTTTTAAAAAATGTAAGCAAGTACCCTAATTTTAAATGAGTACTTCATTCGCGTGTGCACACACACACACACACACACAAACAGCTCAAATCAATAATGACAGCCAAATTTACAGAGATAGGCATTTGTAATGACTTTTTTATTTATTTTGATTTCAATGTCCAAAATTTCCCTTGAAGTACACAGTAAAAAAATCTTTACACAAGGCATGCAGCGTTATTAAAAAATACAATATACCTAATCTCTCCTCCGAAAGCTTGTTGATCATCATCATTGGATCGTTCAATTTTTATGAGAACATCCCAACAAAATAAAACTGCTTTATGGTCAGGAGAATTTTACAAGCACGCACACAAACAAACAAACAAACAAACAAACAACGTGCCAAGATGTAGTAGCTAAACATCCTTAAATAATACAAATAGTTTTTTATATACTTTTTTATGTTTTTTTAACACCATGCGTATATTTTTAAACACATTTTTTTTACCTTTCGGTTGACTGATTGATTGTAGACCATATTGATTTACAGCACATGTCTTTTTTTTCCTTTTTCGAATTTTTTTTAAAGAAGAGTAGAAGAAAAATGTTTGTAATTGCAGTTTAAAAAAAACGTTCCAATTGCCTACAGACCAGATGCCCAATTTTTTCAATTGTCCAGAGTCATCATCATTTAATTTTGAACAAAAATTGACCTTACTTCTCTTCTGCTTACTTACTGCATACTTGACTATTATTAGAAACTACCTACGATTTTTTTTCCTTCTTCACTTTTTTTGTATGAAGAAAGCTTGGAAATGAGTTTTTTTTCTCTTCTTCTCTTGTTGCTGATGGTGGGCAAAATTGCTGGCCTTGAACTTGGCTGGATGAATTGGTGAAAAAAAGAAGGGGCTATTTCAATTGTTTGTTCTTTTTTTAAACTCTAGCAGATGGATAATATTAAAGGATTTTTTTCTTCTTCTTCTTCTTCCTCTTGTGACCATGAAATATTGAATTTTCAGTGCAGATTCTATTTTTCTCTTTTTTCTCTAAAAAACTTGTAAGTCATTTCATTTTTACTTTGTACATTTATTGTAAGGGCTGCTGCGGTGTGTGTGTGTGTAGGGTTAAGAGAGGGTTGTTTTGTGCATAAAAATGAAATAGGATATCATCCAGCATTGTTGTTTCTCTCTTTCTATTAAACTTGATATTTATGAAGATTTTGTTTGATAGACAGGTCGAGAGAGCCTTTTCATATTCTAGAGATACAAGAGCCCTATGTTGTATGTGTGTGAACAAAATGCTCAAGTTTATTATATGACACATCAAATCGTTTGTCTCTCTCATCATCCGCATCATACAAAAATAAACAGAGAGTGCGTTGTCTTATCTTGTCTTGCAAGAGTGCGTGAACCCCTTCATTTGGTAGTAATAAGGTAGGCCCTTGGAGGTGCAGCTGGACTTAAGAGCAGCAGTAGTAGTAGTAGTCTCGCTCGGCTCAACAAGAGAGTTTTTGTTTGTATGTCTTTTATAAGCCATCATCACACGGTCGAGAAACGGTAGAAAACCTAAGGTGTGCTGCTGCTTCTGATGCCGCTGTAAGAAACTTTAGCAGTAGTTTTGTAAGGGATGATGATGGTAGTAGAGACCTTGAAATCCTTGAGTGGACTTAGAAATTGTGGTTTTGTAAGTAAGGCCAATGACCTGTTGAGAGTCTGCTGCTCCTCTGTTGATGCAGGCTGGAGAGAAGATACAAAGGACCTATTCTATTACGCCTGTATGAGCCGACAGGTAATAAGGGATATGTTGGCAAGGCAGAAGCACAAGGGCACCCTATAGACTCCATTAAATGTGGACTCAAATTATACTTCGTGATTCGTTTTGAGAGAGAGAAAGATTTTTATACCTCTGCACACTTGAACTCCCTTAAGGATGATGATTCCCTTATATTAAAAATTTTTTTTTGTCAGTTGATCTGTCTCTATGAATGCATAATATATGTTGATATAGGTAGTAGTAGTAGGTATTTGAATTTATGCATGCTGTTTCCATGCATACTAACTGCACTGGCATTATTATTGTCATCATCATTATTATTAGAATATTATAAAAATGAAATGATGCTCCCTTAAAGTATTTAGCTTTTACGGGAGTATAAAGTGGTAGTTGTGTGGTGGTGGTGTCATGTTGAATGCACAAGGCAACAACAGAAACAAAACAAAAAATGTATGTTGTATATAAAATGTAAAAGGCAACATGATCAGCTTGAGGAGGTCCCCCATAAAAATTTGAATATAATATCGTGTCTGTCTGTTGTGTCAGTGTGTGTATGTGTGTTATAATGATAATAAAAGTGGGCAATGGACTTTTAAAAGTTGATTATCCTTCGAGGATGGATTGGTTGGGGAAAAGAGTTGGAAGTTGGAGCGAGTAAGCCCTTAGCCCTTTTCCCTTGTTGATATACTTAATATGCATAAGTGGAAAGAAAAAAAAAGTTGATTCTTGGGGATAGAATGATGATGATAATGACGACGACGATAATTGTGTCGGTGGTGTGATCCTAAGTCCTTCCTTGTGCATACCATGTACATACATTCATGAGAGAGATGGGGAGAAAGAGAGACTGGAAAATGATTCTTCTTGTTGCTATGTAAATTTCTTGAAGAAGGTAATAATTTGAAAATGAATCAGCGTCCCCATCATGGATATAAAAAGAAGCAGAGCAGCAGTAACATTTTTTCGTAGTTTTTTTATTACTGCTTTTGTCTACACACATTTTTTTTAAGACGCTCAGAAAAATGATGCCTGGCATGCATGCGAGTCGATGACTCGTAATGAAGTATAACGCTTGGGCAATGAAATGTAATATAATAATAATATATTTTTTTGTTTCATCTCATTTCTTTTTTCATTTTGTTTTCCAGATTGATGAGGACATTTGTCAGCAGAGAATTATTTGT
>JAHZNC010005362.1:0-23052 GCA_027744095.1 Zhuqinia jingwanae | reverse complement strand
TCCTATTGGTGGTATTGATATTGATACATTGAGACATGTTGTGATTCCCATGATCGCCGAAATCACCACGTTAATATCTACAACGAATCCATCTTTATTGAACAACGCGCTAAGTCGGGTTCCAAGTTTTTTTAAGGGGATCGAAACGTCCAACGGTTTCGGCGCTCTTGCTGATAATTTAGTAGAATATAAGTTTTTTTACTTTATATTTTTTTAAATTTAAAATTCCATCGAGTGTAAAGTAAAGTGTGGTTGCATGAACTTACGCGCATTGACACTTGTTGTTGACTGATTTGCTGAACTACAATGAACGGCAAAAATCAAGAGAAGTGCACATTTCCAAGCCCACATGTTTATAATGGTGGCAGAAACGACAATACCTTTGAATTATGGGGGATAATAGTAAATTATATTAGTACGTATTCCTTAAACCGAAAAAATGCCTCAATGTACATTAATAGACATACCTATTATAGTTTTTTAATTGTCTTACCAAAATTCTTGAAGAAAGTTGTACTTTTACTTGAAATTGTTTTTAAATGGAGAAAATGTTAAATATATAAATATATGTTTCATATAATATACATCAGTACAATGTTTCAGGTACTCCGTTGCCTTCCAAAGTAAGGCGTTATTTTTCATTACTACAACTGAAAAAAATTGTCGACATAATAAGTAATCTCCATAAAGTGTCTACCTAATCATTTATCATACTTCGTGTGAAATTATCAAACGATCAGATAAGTCTCGTATTTGTATATAAAAGTTTCCCATGAGAGTCCATTAAGCATTTTGATTTAAAGGTTTATTATGTACATATAAAATCATTTGGCCAATTGATACACGCTAGATAACCAATCTGGCACATGTAAAAATGTGTCATCATTCATCATGAAAATCACGGTTTATTGATTACGTTGGGGTGTAATTTTTTTTTGATCATCATGAATTTTGTCCAGGTGTGAAGTGGCATGTGAAGTCCAGGTGTAATAAATTAATATCGCATTTTTGGCTTGCACAACACTTGTCCAAGGATTTGTATTTACACTGTACCTTTTTTGTACGACTGTTATTGTAATCATGATTCATGATTAAGTTATCTGAGCTTACACAAAAATTTGGAATTATGAAGTTTTTATGTATCACCATTATATTATACAAGAACATATAATCGGGCACATTCACAACATGGCACAGAAATGATACGTTAGCTATCACAAAACTAGTATTGATTTCTGGGTAAATCGCCAAAGGTCACAACCAAACGAGGCTATGGATTTTCATGACTCATGACCTTAATGTGACCTTAGATGAAAGGTCATAAATATTAAATGTAGAATTTGATAACTTTATGCATATAGCTATCCCAAAAAGATTTCATTCATTCAGATCGGTTTTACTGGATTTTGCACCAGGGCGATGTGAAACAATGGCGTTTAGTTGTTAGTTATATGTACATCAAGGAAACACATTGGACTATTGGAAGAATGCTAATTAAAATACTATTTTAATGGCTTCTCATTAGTACATACAACAGGATAAACATATAATGTAATAACTTACCTATGTGGAATCCGAGTTATCAGATTTATTTTATTTGGCATATTTTGCATATAGTAAAAATAGTTTTATTTATTCGTAATAATTAATTTTAGTTACAAACGTAATTAAAACATCTTTAGAATCCAGATGGAGTTGGAAATATCGTTCCCCAAACTAATGCTTCAAAAAGGGAAAATAAGAATTCAAACGGATTTATCGTAAAAAAGTCCACTCCAGATGCAATTTTAATTGCTTGAAACAGTTGTGACCATACTGGATGCAATTTTATTTTCTCATGTGCTTCTGTCAAGAGACCTTGGATTTCCTGTAGATTGTGAAATTTCCTAACTGATTTCCCTTTAATTGGTTCTTGAATTTTTCCAATCAAAAAGTGAAGATCGGGGCTTGTATTGAATTCAGTAATGACAACTTGAATGAAGTTCGCCAATTGAAGGAGGCCGGTCTCTTGAAGTTTTGAAATAATAGCCAAAATGTCGCATTTGGGTTCTTCTTGAGCTCTGTTGTGGTTTTGCAACAACTGCTCCCGAACGTTTGAACGACTAGTTTGGCCATTTACTTGTTTGATGCTTCTTTGTTCTATTGGATTTGTCTCGTACGGAGGAAGATCGCCTATTAGAACTGTGCAGTTCGCATTCATATACATTTGTTTAATTGTATCGTAAATATATTCGAATCCAAATCGTTTAAGAAATTCCACAAGCTGAGAAATTAATGTAAATCAATTATATGTTTATTTTTACTAATTTATTTGTTCGAAATTCAAGTTCAGTAAATTGATTTGTTTTTATTCTTACGTCCGTTAGCTGTTGGTCATCATGCCATATAAATTTATGAACATTTTGAAACGTCTGACTATCACAAAAGGATGCATTTTCATTTCCCTGATGAAGTCCTTCAAGGCCAAAACTTGGAAGCGTTTGCACATGAAGCAGTTTATCTGCGATTACGTCTATTTGAGCTTCAGTCAGTTGCGAAAAAGCGACATACTGAACTGGAATTTCAGGTGTTGACGTTATTGTTGTGGTCGTAGCAAGCGGCAATAC
This sequence comes from Zhuqinia jingwanae, assembly GCA_027744095.1. Lineage (NCBI taxonomy): Eukaryota > Metazoa > Arthropoda > Collembola > Entomobryomorpha > Paronellidae > Zhuqinia > Zhuqinia jingwanae. Next base: position 20,446 of record JAHZNC010005362.1, on the reverse strand, counting down.
CTGGAAGCAATGCAAAATCTCCAAAAGTAGCAGTATAGCTTCCCTAATGTTAAAGCTGCTTATGAATGCTTTGTATGCGGTATTCAATTTCACAACAGGCGTCTTGACGTCCAGCTTCCGAGGCACTCGTTTTCCTGCAAATTGAAAAGTTACAGTGTACCTATACTATTGACTATTTTACTATCTAAATATGTATGTATGTATATTTTACTCGTAATTTTTTAATACAAATTCAACAAACCTTGATGAGTATTTTGCGCTTCCACATTTAGTCCTTGGAAAATCAGTACCAAACACAAGATACTAAACAGTACAACCTTTATATTCATCTTGAATAATAATAAAATACTTAAATGTATTTCCCTTCAAGAAATTATTTCCTGCTGCAAAAAAAAACTTTTCAATTCAGTGTGCAAAATATATTTTCATTCTTCCTTAAAACAACCACGTCTCATCAATCTAGTTTAGATTATCGACTCATTGCAAACTTGACATAGTCAACAGTCATCATTGCTAGTCATAGTAGTTAATATTATCATCGTGACAGTTACATACTTTTCAATGCCTGCATACATATTTTTTCAATCATTGATCGTTCTTGTCTAAATGATGCAGTATATCTAATCTCATCGTCGCCAATAATGACAAAACATGACATGATGTTCTTGTGCAAAACTACAAAGTATGTTTAATTGATTTTGTGTTACATTTTAATTACTGATACAACACCACAACCTTGATTGACTTTACCCCCAAATGTTTCCAACAACTATTGGTATGACTATTTTATTATCAACGATCATATAAACAAAGAACAAATGTTAATTCCCACGATTCAATACAAAATTTTGGAGCACGAACCAAGCTTTTGCTCCACGATCGACGATACAGTGTGTAGAAACGATGATTGATTACCTATTTGTGTCATGTGTTGATTGAGTTGATGGAAAGATATGTTCCAAGGCTGTAAATTGACTCATGACATATGACGCAGTATTAAACCCTACGTGTAAATGATCAACATTACCTGGAATACGGGTCGAAACACCAAAGGATCTATTTGCATTGTAATGTAACGTAAATTGTTTCTTATGGTTTTGTTGGGACATTTTCTGACATTTCTCTAGGCACTTAGACAGGCATCATTACCTACATGTATTTGTGTCAATGATAAAATATGAAACTTTAACGGAAATAATGTTCATTCACGATCAAAAGCTAACGAAGAAATTCTGGTAATATGTTGTTTTAAGTATACAACAAAGTATTTGTATTCTTTATTGATCACATTTAAATTAGGCTGTAGGGAATGGAATGTTCCATACAAGAAACTCTATAAGGTTAACAATATATTTGAACAATCCAATGTTATAAAGATTTAGACCGGTAACCTGACGAAGAATTTCATTAAGCTGACCGATACTATTATCATACAGGACAAATCGTTGCACCAACGGAAAGGCTGATTCCATTTCGGGTAGAGCAAGAGTATCGTGGATAAATAAGCCTTTTTGTGGCTCCCCGAGTTTCATCATTAAAATGTGCATAGCAGCATTGCCAAGCACTTCTTGCACAATATATAAAAGTACTTTGATAATCTCATGAATATTAGAGCCATTAATTGTTGCAAGTAACCCTAACAAGTCGCAATCTGCTGTTGTTTCCTGTTTGAAAGGTGATGATTTCATAATAATCTTTGGGAAAGCATTTGCAGAAGGTTTGGGCAGATTTCCTACCCGCTGGACAGTACGAGTTGGGTTAGTGGTAGGTGGTATTTCCCCCGCCAAGTCGGCTCTTCCCATATCCGTGTAGAATTGTTTTATCGTTTCGTAGATATCTTCATAGTTAGCATCTTTAATGTAGCCCATTAGCTATAGACAAAGGAAATTAAATCACCTTATGTGCATGCATGCAAAGTAGAGAGTATATAAAAACAGTATTTAAATTATATCTTAAACATCTGCTTACATCAATGAATTCAATATCGCCCCAAATATGGTTGTGAATTGTGGTGAAATTTGTAGTGTTCATGAATGCCTTCAAATCGTCCATGAAGGTTTCATCATTTGACTTTTTGGCTGTGACTTTGTTCCAGTTCACTTGCAGCAAGTCATTTGCAATTGATAAAGGTGTCAACTTTTCAATGTATTCCGTAAAAAGTTTCGGCAGTCCGTCGCCTTCCACTTGGAACAACCCTCCGGGGCTTAAGAGGCTAAGGCATGGAATGGCACCTCCAATAATTGCTGGAAGGGCCCCCCAATTTGCGGGTTTCTCATTGGTTTTAGCAATCTGAGCTCCAATTCTGGTAATTGAACTCTTCAGGTCTACACTCGCAGAAACTAGACCCAAAAGGGCTATAAAAATAAAGCATTTACTGACCATTTTCATGATTCAATGTATGAAAACTTGTGAAATAGAAATAAATGATGATGGCTGCCTCTCCTGAACTGGAAAATGAATGGCCAATGTAATACGCCAAAAGCCAAAAAGTATGATAAACGTTATTCCAACATGTGTTATTTTTATCATAAGTTTCACAGGTTCCAATTAGTTTTTGCATCCTTCCAATATAATAAAAAGCATCATCATCAAAGCAGATATTACTATATAATACTGCATTAATAAGCTCAGGTGAGCTGGTTGGCATCTTATCTAATCTCCCCTTCCTAACTTCGATTGAGTAGGGCTTGTGACATATGAGTTATCTTGATTTTCGTAAGTTGTGAGTTTGCATTTAATCACTGAATTAAACGCAGAAAAGAAATATGCACCTATGTAGTACATGAGATATAGCAATGATTAGAACAAAATTAAAAAAAAATACATTATTTTCCTCTTCACTTTGCTTGGAATCCAGTTGAATAAATACTTGATGACTTCATGCTATGAATTAGAGTTACATAATCAAAAAGGTATTTTATAGCAAGATGTATCATGGTTTTTCAGGTTGATATAAAATGTCGTTCTCAACAATGGGTCTAATAATACGTGCATGCACTAGAAAGTTTACAAGCAGGCCTTACAGCAAAAATGCACTGACAAAGTGGGCTACTGGAAGGACTATTTATCAAGGGTTTGTGTTCTATGAAATCGATAATGAATTACAAAATGATATTGTACATCTAGCTGTTGTAATGAAGATTCTAATTGTAACAATACATTTATGATGATGATGATTTATGTGACCTATCAAACTGTTTGCTTGCAGACTTAAAGGCCGTGACCTGATTACTTTTGATGGCTATACCAAAAATGACATTTTTAGCTTGCTTTGGGTTGCATCTGAATTAAAGCAGAGTCAGGTAGGGTATGGGAAATTTCTTATAAAATCCGGACAATTTCATGATTTTTTGCATGGGTTTGTTTGAACGCTGTAATTCTTATATATCATTATTATTTTCAATGAGTTTTTTACTTTTATATGTATCTCAAATCAAATCTCACTCAAGGAGCCAACTTTGTCATTGTGCAGAGGGAAAAGAATCAGCCTTATTTGGTCAAACCCTATAATAAAGGGATCAGTCTCAAATGCTTGTCAACGACTCAATGTATCTTTAAGCTCAATTCATAAGGACCAAGTGGAGATGTCATCAAAGCATCAGGAAATGTTGGGAAGGTACGTACGTAGTCGAAACCTATGACTATATATACATTGTCTTGGGGTATTGTGAGATTTTGTTGTTGTCAATTAATGAGATGTTAGATGTTGCATGTATGTATTCATATATACATTAATCAAAAGCTATAATTACTTATTCTTTAACTTTGAGCAAGGTGCATGGGAGCGACTTCAGATATAATTTTTGTGGATGCACCATCATGGAGTCATGATAGCGTACAAAGTTTAGCAGCCGGATGTTCAAACCCTGTGCTTCTAATATCGTCCAACGAGTTTTCTCCTGTACTCGCATATTCTGAAATGCTCACTCTGTTCGAAAAATACGGATTCTTACGACGTTTGATTATCGCTTACATTGGTCCCGGCAGCAACCCCATGCTCAATACATACTTTATCTTGTTGCCAACAATCGGCGTACACTTACGTTATCTTGCATACGGAGTGCGTGAGAAATGCGTTTAAAATACCTAGTACATAATATGTACCTACAAACCTACACATTTTTTTATGAAATGTTATTCTATTACATTTTAGATAGTTAAAATGTTAATTTTTACTTTACAGACAATTGATAGCCAATTGACTTGGGAAAAGGGCTTACGACTTTCATCTCGGAACGGTACTGAAATGAAACAGTTTGAAAATATTTACGACGTCCTATATAGAAGCCATTGCATTTCTACTTGCTCAGACGACATGCATAATATGCATACAACAGTTCCCTGTGTGAACACAAAGGTTTTTGCAGTAAAATATAGGATTATAACTGGATACTGGATATCAAGAGGTCAATACTTAGATAATTATGAGTTTTATAATTAACAGAATGTGAAGGAAATGGATCTGGATTGGGCGCTACTACAACACGACAGCCATCAGGGCCTACGGGTTTCCGAAGACTTTTTAAAAGCTAAGGACCATAATTTAATTTTCAGATTTATTGAAAACCAAACTTGGATCGTTCAGGTATGCAATATTATGGTTAAAAAGTAAACCTTTCCTTTTCATCGTTAATTATTCACATGAGTTTACGTTTTATATTCACGCAAATAGGCACTTATCCTAGCACACTCGTCAGATTACACTCCAAGAGCACTCCCACCCAGATTTGAGGGTGTCGACTAACTTCCACAATTGACAATTAAAAAGGACATCCTAAAACGGTAAGGATATCTAATCTTCAACGTAACCACTTGCACTTTCGTAGTGTACATACTTTGTTCATATCACTCCTTCAAATTGGGGCAGAGAGAAACGAAGCGGTAGCCAAAGATGAATGTGCTTGTGTGATGTGTGAGCATGCTTTTATCAAATGCAACAAATTTAGACAAGTCAAGTCAACAAACACTACACGAACATAATAAAACATATTATTATGTAATTATTGGTGATTATCAGTTAAATAAGTAATTAATACGTTATATTAATTATTGTATTAAATTGTGTGTATGAGTTAAATAAATTTTTGATAAAACAAACATTAAAAGAACCCCAGAAATAAAATTTGTAGCATATCAGTTACGAATACACTGGTTTGACCAATACACGTGTGAGTGCTTGTGTTTTTAGTTGTATATACAAATATCACTTTTTTCTGCGTATTCAATATTCAATTGTGCACTTTATCGTAAACCTCAATCGTTAAAATTTCATCTCACTTCCATAAGAAAAAAGTATTAACATTTTACAACCGGCTACACCTTAAAATTCTCCAAGATGGTCAAGCAAATGCTGAGTAAGTAAACAAATTTGTTAACATGTTTTGGTTTTAATGTAATATTCCTACGTACGTTGCCCGGACTCGGATCGCATACTTCCTTCAGTATCTGACTACACAAAACAGGAATTTACCTACAAATATTGACATTTTTAAATTACTTTCACAGAGAAAAAATCCAAGCGTATGCCAGCAAAGAAGAGGTACAAGATTGAAAGAAAAGTCCGTGAACATAACCGGAAGCTGAGAAAAATCCAAAAGATCGAAAATTTCAAAAAGAAAGGTGGCAGGCGTCTTATTATTGTACCTGGAGAATGTCCATTTAAAGATCAAATTTTAGCAGAGGCAGCAGCCCTCAAAGAAAACGTTAAGCGCGAAAAACTAGTGAGACGGGAGCAGATTCAAGCAGAAAGGAAAGCTAAAAAGGAAAAGCTGGTAGCAGATAAAAAAGCTAAATCGACTGATCCCCATCAGAACAAAAAGCTGGATTCCGGGATATCAAGTAGTAAAACAGGTGAAAAATCCTCGATTACTTTCCAGGACTTGCTAAAGAAAGCTCAAGAACGTGGATATCAGTTTGAGAGGGTTGAACAGGCGAAAACTCAGGGAGATGCAAGTCTCAAAGCATTTTACAGGCAATTCCAACAGGTAACATGAGTTAAATTTATAAATAATATTCCTTCCTTCAACTGCAACTTAAAGCTTATACTTGAATTTGGATTTTACTGAGAATGGCTTGGTTATTATGTTTTTGTCATTTTTTTTACAAACTTGCAGGTTGTTACTGATTCTGACGTAGTGATTGAGGTTTTGGATGCTAGAGACCCGATAGGAACTAGAAGCCAAGAAGCTGAAGAGGCAGTTCGTCAACAAAGTGACAAGAAACTATTGATGGTGTTAAATAAATGTGATTTAGTTCCACCCGAAAACCTACAAGCTTGGATAGCGTATTTAAAACAAACGTGAGTTTCATTTTTTTATTCAGTTGCATATTTGGGTACTGTTTCAAGTCGATTATATGTAAAATATAACCTTTTAATGTTTTAGTGAAAACACTGCTGTCCTTCCATTTAAAGCAAATACGCAAAAACAAAAGGATAATTTAGGTGCAGTCGCAAGTGTTAATGATTCAATGAAGTTGAATGAAACTAAGAAAACTGTTGGAATATCAGATTTAATGGGAATTTTGGGAGCTTGGTCGAGGGGTAGTGCTGGTGGAATAACTGTTGGGGTTATTGGAATGCCAAACGTAGGAAAAAGTTCTTTGATAAACTCACTAAAACGATGTGCTGCTTGTAATGTTGGCGCTAAACCTGGCATTACTAGGTATGTGGTGTGTCTAAATATAATTATTATTATTACTAATTTTTGGTTTGCTGAAATATCCACTAATTAATTCATATTTGGTGTGTAGGAACCTGCAGGTAATTCACCTCAACTCCAAGCTCCGTCTTATTGATTCTCCGGGAATATGCTTTTCTAAAGAGACTGGAAATGAATCGATGACTATAGAAAAAATCTTGGAGAGGGTTCCAAAGACAACTCTGATGTTACAGTACAGGATTCCAAACTTTGATGACAGTGAAGAATTTTTGGCAAATGTAGCGTCAAAGTACGGACAACTTAAAAAAGGCGGAATTCCAAACACAGCTGCAGCGGAGCAAAAACTAATTCATGACTGGCACACGTAATAAATAAAAGTTTACTTTCCTGAACTTAAATTGCCGTTCATTATAATATAATGATCGATGATTATAACAAGTAAACCCGAACCCAGAGTTCTCAAATATAAATTGTTTTGTTCAACAGGGGAGCAATTAAGTTTTTCACCGAACCTCCGGAACTTCCAACACAAGAAACTACTACATCCTCGACAATTGTTGGATCTCTGTCGAAGCCGTTTTCCTTAGCAGATTTTGCTCCTAGCAATGATATTGAAATGGATGTCCTGGAGGAGCAACCTATGCTGAGTGATCGGGCACACCCCGACGGTGAAGTATCACAAGGTATGGAAACTGAAGAACCGGCAAGGCGTATTACAAGAAGTGCTGCAAAAAAATTAGTTACATTTGCTGTCGATAACCAAGTCACCGCTGATGTACTCAACAAACGGGCTGCTAAACGACAAAGCAAACCTGAAGAAGCGATATCGCCTGAAGGGCAGAGGAAACTTGGACTTGTAGCATCCAAGAGAACTATAATGAAAAAGCTAAGAAAATCTAAGAAAAAGTCGGCCAAACACGCATCAGCCTTATCAGATTTAGTTGATTCACTTACCATGTAATATAATTAACCATGATAAATTATAATGCCAAACCGATTTTCTCGAATAAAGATTTTAATTGCGTATGTTACTGGAGAGTTGCTATGTCTTACGTAAGGCAAGACTTTATTTTTTTACTCGGTAAAATTCATCAGGTATTTATTTTCGTAGAAAAATATGATTTTTTCGACGACGAAAATTTCAACGTGTTGCTGTATTTAATCGAATGCTTTGCATAATTGATAAAGTAGGAAAGAGTTTATCTGGCTTGTTTCAAATTTTACCTAATTTATTATTTGTTGAAATTTTCTTCCCATGCACAAAAGTTGGGAGTAACTTTTTACATTTATCGTCCTACAATGTCATCGGATAATGTTGAAAAGGGAGATAAAACGGCTACCTCAGATGCCCCTAAGAAAGACGAGGAGCCGGAAGTAGTTAAAAAGGAACAACCGGATTCGGGATTATCGGCTGTAGGCTTAGGACATCCGAATGCTAACGAAGATGAGGAGGAGGAGGAGGACGAGGAGGGTCCGTCTTTCCCAAATGCACCACCACCCTCAAGTGAATTCATGGATTTTAAATCATCGCATACTTTCATCCTAAGAATAAATGTATGCTAAATGTAACTCGTTTGAAATTTTGACAGCTTTCTCAGGAACGGGTTCACAAGTTAGGTCTTTTGCATCAGAAAAGGATCCTGTTATGTGCAAAAGACGTCGCAAAAGAGTAAAGCAAAAAAGCGTGCACATGTCATTCGTAGATGAAGAGGAGGATGAGGAGGAGGCAGGTGAACAAGCAGATGATGAGGAGGAGGCAGTTGAACAGGCAGATGATGAGGAGGATGAAGTTGAACAGGCAGATGATGAGGAAGAGCTGGAATTTGGAGATGGTGATGAGGAAGAGCTGGAATTTGGAGGAGGTGTACGCGACGCCAATTATTATAATGACGAATTTTGTGGAGAGGGAGATGAAGTTGGAGAAGACCAAATATCCTGTTTAAAGTTACAAGGTAAAGGAAAGACACCAAAAGATTGGACAGATGCAGATGGAGACATTGCTGCTGATGATGATGACTGGGATTATTACTATGTTCCTTGTGACCCTGCGATTGACGGAATGGAAGATGGTACGTAGATGATATGTACATACATCTGTATATTTAACAATTTACCCCATATACTGTGCAATGTACATGTAGGTTTCATTTCATTGATTTTCATTCTATGTCAAATTGATTGATCAATAATTACGCGTTCTCCTTTTCTATGGGTATCTAGTTTAAAAGTATGTTGATAAATATGTGTGTATATAATTATAAGTAATTTTTAAACGTTTCTAAATATTTACCAGGACGGAATTCGAAGAGACAGAGGAAGGTACGTTAATATATATAATCTGCTTGAATTGAATTAATTATTGTTCACATTTCAATTAGGTACCATAATTATCATCGTTTATCTGTTACTTCTGAAGGCATGGAAAATGAAGAAGACGATGAGGAAGATGAGGATTTTTTTGATCCTCAGGAGGTGGGTACCTACAATCCAATGCCAAATATTCAAACTTAAGTTTTACAGCTATTTATATGATGACAACATTTACTAATATCATGAAATGAAAAAAAAACTATTATTCGGGCTACAGGAAGAAGAAGAGGAAGATGAGTTTAAAACGTTGTTCATGGGAAAGATGGAGGAAGAGCCTGAGGGTAACTTGAGACCAGTTGAGATTTTTTTAAATTCAATAGTTTATACATATATATTATATTTACATGCATTTTTTTATAACAGTTGAGATCCTGGCAAACATAGAAGATGTGGTGGGGATGACTTTTACTCCCCAGACTAAAGCTTATTTTGAAATCGATGACGAAGAAATGTTACGCCCCGAGAAGCAAGTTCATAAGTGGATTAGCTGGAAAAAAGTCAAATCACACATATTTATGAATGGGGAGGAATCAGAATTTTTTCCTTATTACGATATCATTAAGGTAATGTAATTGGCTCCAGTTTACATTTTACTGAAGAGTTATAGGTTTGTTTTTATTCAAATTATTATGATTGGATTGTAATTTGCTGCAATTAAAATTCATAAATAAATGTAGTATTATCCCGACGTTACAATGCTGTTGGGATCGGATACACGCAAAGAGACTGGTCACGATTATTTCTTCTGCCTCACAGTTGATGCACGTAATAACGTACTGAATCCTACAAAACGCAAGAAGACTAAACTTGATCTGAAGAAACAGCAAGAACAAATATGGAATGAAATGGCATCAAAGGCTCCACGTAAGTGGAGGGGTTACGGTAGTGAGCTGGAAGTTGACGAGGAGATTGTGAAGGATGCTAGGCCATTGGTACAAAAGATATTTTTTCTAATGGTTGTAGTTATTTAGTTTCGGACAGTATATATGTATTTGACATTGATGTATACTATATACTATATTCATGTTTCAGATATCCGTGCAGGTTTATAGGTACCGGCAATATTTTGGATCAGAGTGTAAATTCGAAGATGCGCCCAAAACAGTGAATACCAACTTTTACGCATGTTTCAAATCAGAACCCCCCGAAACTTTTCCATGTGTTCACATGATGGAGGTTGATAGGGCCATTCAGGTTATTCCGCAAATGAAGGACACGACAACGCAGACTGGATTTACTTTCAGAAGAAATAAAATAATCCAGTATGCCACACAGTCGATTACTGAGAAAAATGTGCAAACCATAATGGGATCCAAGGGCATGGCCAAGTTTTTTCGGAAAGTCAAGCCAAGATTAGAAAAGGTCCTCCAACAGAATGAAATGGTTGATTTGCTACATGATGATTACCGGAATTTAAGATGCAAACGGGGACACGAGTTAGAATTCTCCCCAGATTCAGTTTTTCTGCAAGAATATCAGACTTATACCGATTTAAAACATTCAAAAGGACGCACAATAACAAGCATGATTTTTCACCCGGTTTTAGAAGGTGCAGCAAAACATTTTAGTATTTACTTTGTAATTAATTATATAATATTTACCAATTGGTGTTGATTTTAATTTTTAGATGTTGTGGTAATGGCTACTGCGGTAGCCCTGCCTTGGGAAAAACGTATTGATGCTCATTCAAAATCATTGATGGAACCCAACTATGTGCTGTTTTGGGATTTGCGTGATTCAGCACATCCACAAGTAACATATATTTAACGAACTACATGCTGTAAAATGTTCACAAAGTTAATAGGATAATATTTTCATGTGGTTTAATTGGTTAACACTGCATAGATAATGCTTGAGGCTCCAGCAGACGTATTTAGCTTCGAGATCAATCCATCAGAACCCAATTTGGTTTGTGGTGGTTGTGCAAATGGTCAAATAGTACTTTGGGATCTAGGACGCGCATACTTTGAGCTTCTTGCGAAAATTCAAGATCGTCAAAATATGAGTTCCGAAGCAAAGACAAAGCAACCTCCTTTTCTGGATAAACTCAAAGATTCTGCTGAAACCCTTGCATGCCCTCTTATTGGAGTTGCCGGTTTATCCAATTTGGACCTGAGCCACAAGCGTGCAGTTACTTCCGTGACGTGGTTGCCAGTTCATATTGAGGTTGGTAAGAATGGAATGGTATATAAAAATAGACTTGGGCGAAGCGTTCAGTTCATGAGTGTAGCGGGCGATGGCACTCTTCGTTTATGGGATACGCGATCTCAGAAGAAATTACCAGGTCAAGCGGATGACGATGACGAGGATAGTTCAAAAGAAGTAAATAAATGGGCTCATTTGGAAAAAAATCAATGGAAATATCATTTTAATTATACACTGGAAGACAAGCTGGGATCTCCTATGTTCGCCACATCTATAATCATATGTGAAAAACCTCGTGGTGGAAAAGAACTCAAGAAAGTTTCAATAGCTACTGTCCCTACGCCAGTATCCAGCGGTTCAGGGTTTTTGGTTGGTGTATGTCAATGTCCCTCAGTTCCTCAAAAAAAGGCTCCTGTCAAACTAACTCCAGACCTCGACGCACTTTCTACCGTGTTCATCGGAACAGAAACTGGGGACATTGCTCTGGTTGATTGGCTGCGAAATAAAGAAGGAGAAGTCACTCCTGACGTTGGAAAACGTATGGTTTTTAGCATACAAGTTTTTTTTAAATTGATTGATTGATCATATTTTACTACATTATAAAATTATTTTTTGTTTTTCTAAAAGTTGTGAACAATTTGTACGTACAAAATTTGCATCACGGCGCAATCACTAACATCAACCGAAGCCCATTCTATCCCGAATTGCTGTTGGTTGTAGGTGGTGGCATTGTATCAATTTGGAAAGAGACATGTCCCGTGAGCTTTTTAAAAATTAGCCACATTTTTTACAAGCGTATAATCATTAATGTTCTCTTAATAAGTGTTTTACCGCCTGCAATCATTAATGTTCTAGTATCCAATATTTCTTTGCGGTGGGCTTGACGTATTTCCTTGGTGTGCAATATGGTATGAGGTCAAAATTTAAATGCGTATAATGCTTTCTCGCTATTTTTTGTTCCGAATGATTTTTTCAAACAAAATATTTCACACTTTTTCTCAAAAATTCGACTTCTAACAGGTCAAATTCCAGGCCTGCCGTATTTTATGTTGGTAACAAAGAAGGATCAGTGTCTATTTGGGACTTGATGGATCGCAGTAATGGGCCTGTGATCACTCAACCCGTCACAGATGTTAGCATAACTGGTAAATGGCCTACCCAAGTTTTTAAAGTTTCTTTACATTCAATTCCGTTATAATTTCGTATTTGTACACAAACATTTTGCTTTTTTTTATATTGTGACAGCTATTGGGCTTCCAAAAAATGCAGCTTCCGCCTCAAAAAATCAGTATTTAGCTGTAACAGGTTCTGAGGGTGTGCTTTTGGTTCTTTTACTCCCTGGATTTTATGCACGACCTCTTCCAAATGAAGATCATGTAATGACAGAGTTAATGACCAGAGAGGATAACCGAATAACATCATTGATGAATGAAATGGAAACAGAAAAGGTTCAGACCGTTAATTATAATTGGCAACAGTCGAAGGTTACGGTAAGGACTTGAATGCTTCTTTAAAATTAAATTAATTCTTGGCTCTTGTGCGTGTATTTAAATCTGGTTACCATTCACAAAATATTTTGAAAAGGATTTGAGTTTTTGAATTTTATGAATGAAAAAACATGAATGAAAATTTGAATTTATGAACGAACTCGGGTTGGATATGCCTATTTTCAAATCGAATCAAGTCAAAAAAGGAAGAGCGATTTAAAAAATTATGGTGTTTTCATAGGTGGAATAAGCATATTCCTATTGCTTCATAGATTGATCCAAAACAGTTATAATTTCGCCTAGTATTCGAAATGATTCCCGTAAAATAACACAACGGTTGGCACAGCCAATTTTTTCCAAGCGTAAAAGTACTAAATTTAAATTTCCTCCGAAGCAACAAATTAAATTTCTTTCTGTGTTGAAACTTGATTAAGAGCTTTCAAATTGGCACAGCCAATTTTTTCCAAGCGTAAAAGTACTAAATTTAAATTTCCTCCGAAGCAACAAATTAAATTTCTTTCTGTGTTGAAACTTGATTAAGAGCTTGCAAATATCATATTTTAAATACATGAACAAGATTGTACGTTAATTTTCGATTATTCTTTATGAAATGATTTTGTTTTAGAAAACGCCTGAGGAGGCAAATCGCCAAGAAATAGAACAGGAAGGTCGACTAAATGATGAATATGTTCAATTTGTTGAGTTTGAGCAAGCCATTGTTGGAGCGGTGAAAGAAAATGAACCTGAATTGCCAACTCTGGACACGAAAATAAGCGAAGACTTTGATACATTGATTTCTGCGGCACAAAGACGAGAAGGAGAGGACGATGAAGAAGAAGAGATGGACGAGGATGATGATGACGATTTTGATGACTTTGATGACGACGATTATGATGACACGTGAAAAGTTAATATTTACCCCCATTCAATAGAATTACCCATTTTATTTATATGGATATATTAGTTCAATAACAGGAATAAAAATGAAATTCGTTCGTTTTCATTTGGTCAGTTTTGCTTGGCTTGCATCCCTTTTTAGCATCATTTACTCATTCATTTCATCGTCTTCGCCTTCACATTCCTCCTCCTCACTCATATCCTCATCTTCCTCTTCTGTGGTCACCTCTTCATCATTTATTTGTTCCATGCATTTGGGACATTTGCATTCAAATAGGTAGTGCTCCCTAAGAGCAAAAAAAAAGAAGATATTTACGATTAACGATTATTTGACAGTGATTTACACACAATTGATCATAAGTATATATGTATTGATATTTTACACATGTTGTATAAAAGGAAATGTGTACGTACTTCAAATACTTGTTTCTGGAATACCGCGATCGCTGCATGTCTGCCAGATCCAAATAACTAATTTCTATCTCGTCACCAACTTCAATATCCCTAGTTGCAACTAAGCCGAGAACATGAGTCTTCGTGGGAAATTTAACTTCACAATTTGGAACGCACGAATGATTCACCCAACTTTGAATTGGATACAATGCAACACCTTCATTATCCAGGAAATGTCCCACAACTAACCAACACAAAATATTTATGTTCAATGAATATTTTAAAATAACACGGAATATTATACATACGTAAACTAAACAGAAGGCAATATACCGGAATCAATCATTTCATAAATGTGGTCAATATGGTCCAGTAAAGCTTTCTTTTCATCGACAGGTAGCACCAAACCTTCCAATCTTTCCACGTATGTGGCAAATGCCGAAGTACCAACTCCCTGTGCATTTCGTCCAGTTAAAACAAACAATTTGAGGAATCCTTCTGGAGTCAGCCACTACTCAAGCAACACAAAATAAGACAAATTCTGAGACGAATTGTGATTATAAATAACATGTTCAGAAAGAGGTTATTTTACCTGTTGCACATTTGGATAATTCACAACATTTGCAATAAGATCGCGAAGATTGTGAATGTGAACAGCAAACTCCTCTCCTAAAGACTTGTGTGCCAACTCCTCGTCGTCACTTTTGGTGGAATGACAAAACTAAAAAATAATGGAAAACAATGGAATTAGACCTTTGGAAGGGTGGGTCAAAAGAGACTAACAAGAACAGCTATAAGTGAATAAATTATCAATTCTATTCCACAATAATAATCAATAATAAGTCCACATACGTCGTTCAAACGTTTTGATAATATGTTATCTTTATCCAGATGCAACTCTTGCAAGTAGCTTAACAAGCAACCATACATTTCCAGTTTCTGGTGGATAGTGAATTTTCCTATTAAAAAATAGCAAGTAAATAAATCCCCTTAAAATTGATGTTTATAAATGTAAAAGTCAAAAGCTCTTACCTCCAGTACTCGTCAAGAATTTTAACTGGCTCTGGAGGTTCCTCTCCATTAAAACACAATACTTTGTGATACTCTTCGTAAGATCTCTTTCTGCAGTCTTCAGAGCAATATTCTGCCTAAAAAATGCAGACAAAATATAGAATTATTACGAATATTGACAAGAAGCAAATTGACTCAAACCCAATGAAATATATGCCTTACGGGACACTTGTCACATTTAACGTGATTTTCAGGTTTAGTTTCGCAGCAGTCAGGATGAGGAAGTTCCAATGTCTGATTTTGGGCCAAACGCCGGACGTTTCCTTGTGCAGTTTCCAAAGCCCTGCGTAAGCATGAAAACGAGACAAGAATAATGTACGAGTAATTAATCACTTATGGAAAAAAATGAGGGTCGATGGTGGACGTAAATATAGCAAAGTACATTGTATCAACACACCTTAAACAATATTCGCATGCACGATATTTATACTGCTTGTTCCAGGCAAATTGACAAGTAACTAATGGAAAATCAACCAAAACCAGGTCACCTTTGGCAAAATGTTGTGTGGCAAATACTCCCCGCCCCTAAAAACGCAAAATTAGCAGACACGGTTATCTCAATAAAATTTTGGGTGACATCAAATGTACAATTACAAGAGCTCTTACAATTTTTTCATCCACGTGTCTGATTTCAAAACCATCATTTAAGAACGCAGCCATCTCAGTCGAATTCCGCCGCAACACCACATCTCCGTCCCCATTTGTTCCAGCCAACAAAGCTGGAACGGGAGAATCCAACAAACAACTTGAAGACGCGTCTGGCATCTTTATTCCATTCATGATGCACTCGCTCCAGTTCTATCCAATCCTGGTTGGGAGCTCTTGATCCTCGTGATATGTACTTGTCTTCTCAGTGCCAATAACTGAATCTGAACATATATACATGCAAGCTTTGAGACATACACATACATCCACTTCAGTTGCAATTGGTATGTGTAGTAGTTGGGAAAACTCTTTGACAGTCAGTCCTGAAACAAAATAGGTGCACCAAAACAACAAATCAGTAATTAGTTCAAGCATAAATTGTATTCCGACTACTACTATGATTTTAGTGGCTGGACACTGCTGCCCGGATGATGTTTACTACGTTGTAAAATATCCAGAGGAAGACTCAACTGTTGGAAGCAGAACTGAACACAACAGGTTTATATAACATCAACAAATATTTGAAATGATTTGCTCAGTGGGACTGACGTGTATAGATATTGTGAGCTTTTTGCCGACATATCCACGGGAAGATTCTGACCAAAGGTTACTATAATGCATTCGACAGGAATCCAATTTTTTAACAAATTATATAGGTACGTATGTAATTTTTTGCATTCTTAAATTCACAGGTGTACAAAGCAATCATGGGAAAGAGGTGGAAACGCGTCTAACAACGCAACTGTATTGGCCTGTTTGAATGCATCAGTCGAATACTTTGGAACGTTGGCAGATGATAATTTACTTCGGTAACTTGGATAAGACATACATATATATCGGACTACCGAAACCATCGTCAACATTTTCAATTTTGTGATGCTCGTATTTTATAGCATTATACAATTTGTGCTAAACAACTACACATATGCCACCCATAATATACACACATGTGCTTTTTATACTTTGTATAGTTTCTTGAAAGAAGACATGGACAGTCTTGGAATTAAGAATGATAACTGTCCTGTTATTCAGTGTGGAGGTAATGGCCCTATTTCGGTTGTGATATGTTCGGAAGAAACAGGCTCAAGAACAATTGTACATGCGAAGGGACATCTCCCAGAGTTGTCTTTGGAACACTTCAAAACTAGACTGGACATCAGCAAATATTCGTGGATACATTTTGAGGTCTGATGTGCCAAACTTTCCCATTTATATATGCAAGCAAAATGCATAGCCAAATACTTGCTAAAGTTGATGAGCCTATATTGTAAATTTAGGGGAGAAATGAGACTAATTTGCCAAGTGTCCTGTTACATATTAAAGAATTAAACGAAACCACAAAAAAATCAAATTCAGATGATTTTGCACCAAATTGTCCTAATTATAAAAAGGCAGCTATTCCCGTGAGCATTGAGGTATAAGGATAGTTATAATTTCCTAAAAATTAATAATATTTCCAAATGAACAGTTGTACAAAAATTACAATAATCTTTTTGAATTGAAATCATAATAGGTAGAGAAACATCGCGCCAGCTTAGGATGTCTCCTTCCTTTGGCAGATGTAGTTTTGGTAGGAAAGGATTTTGCTATGCTTCAAGGCGCTAAAGATTGCGTTGAAGCTGCGAAAATAATTTCGGGCAAAGTTACCCCAGGTACCGTTGTGGTATGCCCCTGGGGTGATCAAGGCGCGTCATATTGTGTGGCGACATCGGATCAAAGGGATCTCCTTGTTGTGAAACAAAATGCTTACATCCCTGACAAAATAATTGATTCTTTAGGTAATGTAAATATAATTTTAAAAGGCTTTACATATTTTGTGTACAAACAAAACCCCAAGAAATAAATAAATCACGTTCAAATTTAGGTGCTGGAGACACTTTCAATGCTACAGTGATTTACTGCCTGTATAAAGGTTTTGATATTGGGAAAAGTGTTGAGCTTGGATGCAAAATTGCCAGTGAAAAACTTACAATACGTGGATTTAAGGGAATTAAAGAATTTGCACCGAAATATTTATTGCCGCCAACAAAACAGGAAGGATAAACCGAAACTGACACTACTAATGGTTGAGGAGAGATTGTCTGTTGTTAAAAGAATTAGAAGTTACTACGCAAGTACCTAATATACTTGGCATTGTTCAAACATGATTAAAATAAAAGTCCTCCACATTTTATACAACAAATATTTGCAGAAGTATTTATACTTTCGACGAGCTCACCAGATCGTCATTCAGTTTATAGAGCTCCTCGTTTAAAAGATGTTCACCTAATCATATAGCAATAATTAAAACAGTCGAACAACTGTCACTTCCACACAGCCAAGGGCACAAACTGCCACTGCCAATAACTGAAGTCTTAAATATGCACCATTTATTTGAAAAGGCAGGGCAAGGAAATCAAAACTGGCAACACATAAGAAAACGTGTCAAGTGCACATGGAGTTCGAAATCGAATGCCCTCTTCGAATACTTCCCCTAACATTTGCCCTTATTTACAAACCCTAATAATGATCAATTGAACTAATAAATTTAAAAAATGGACTAACCCTAAATTCAATTCACAATCTCTTCTTGTGCATCCCAATCTCAATTATCGGAGCATATACTAAAAAATGTATGAAACTTTGGGTTTCCCATACCTTGTATAAGTTGGTAAGATCAGTGAACTCAGTGAACAGATTCTTCACAGTGAACTTTGACACATGATCGCATAGATTAAGATAATCAAATTCTGAATATTTTGCAGATATCGTTACTTTCTTTTGGTGTAGATGTTAATAATGGTTACCATTTGGCACAAACTGTCACAACCACAAACATAGCCTTGAGCCTGTTTTAAAGTCTACCGAATTTTATTTGTTGTCTCCAACATTAAATCTTGATAACACAGTAATCAAATTAAAATCCAAAGAAATTAAATTAGTAAACACATGCAGTAGTAGTGTCTTGAATCTCTGCATGTGCAATGTGCACTTGTGCATGTTTTCTTGAGAGAGAGAGAGAGAGAGAGAGAGAAACTATATTGCCGCTACACAAAGCATACCTATGGTTCTTTCTACATGCCTTTATCCATGAATCAACGACACGGGGTAACATACTATTTGGGATTGAAATACTACATCCTTCTTCTCTGCTTGCAGCAACATATTATACAATGCAATACTTGCATTTTTGCACACAGAAATGGAAACAGACATGGGTGGTTTTGTTATATTCTTCAAGCAAGCAGTCGAAAACAAACAAAATGTTGTGGTGTGCAAAACCGTAAAAACCTGGATCTTTTCATGTACCAGTAGTACATTTATACTTTTCTACATCATCGTGCTTTCCAGAAAATTAGAAAGTTAAGAAATGAATGTAAATTTCTCTTTTGGTTAAGAGGCAACACATGTGGCGGAAGGATAAATTTTGAACGCTGTAAGTGACTGTCGAATGACGTACTACACTTAAATGTGATGTTGGGTGTGATATATGTAATTTGCAGCACTCGACAGACAAAAATGATTCCCCCCTTAGGTATGCTTGTTGCACGTACCTCTGCAAAAGAGCAAAAAAAACGTCTGTTATCATATAACCCAGAACTATGGAGAAAGTCTCTTGTAAGAAACCCGAAAAAATGGTATCATAGCTAGAAGCTTTTCTCCTTTTTCCCGTTTTTGCGAGAATAGAATGCTTTACCGCTAATGAACTCTTGATATAATGCGAATAAAACATACCTATACCAACTTTGTTAAGGAGCGGAAGAGAGCTTTCAGTATTTACTTAGCTTTCACTTCACGGGAAAAAATAACAGCAAATCTTAATATCACATGCATTATCTATGTATATTTATTATGCAAGTCAAGCCACATCGTAGTATTAGTATATATGTTGATTACAACAGCAAATTTCAAACACGTTGTAAAAGTTCTAAAACAAAGTTATGTATGAAACGGAAATTAGCAAATAGAAGCATAACTTTTTTTTGCATGCCAGGCTGCAATTCATGACATTGGGTAATAACGGTAATGGCCTTTTTTATACACGGTCGTCGTCGGTGTGTGTGAAACAAATTTCCTTACAAGCAAATGGACTAATTAAGCATTAATTTTGTGCAGCTAAAAGGTATATTTATGTGCTTAGATGCTCATAAAATGCATGGATGGATATACATATAGGATGATAATAGAGAGAACAAATTACCAAAATTTGTAGATTTTGTAGATATAGGAAAGATGAGGAAGCTCATCCAAATTTTATATGAGGAAAGGATTTGATCCTGATGTTTGGCTTATATTTACCCCGTAATAGTAACAGTGGTGAATAGACCCAGTACAGGCATATATAGAGGTAATTGGATAACGTATGATTCGCTTCTATTTTTAGCAATAAACTCCTGAAGAACACAAAAAAATATTGTGCGATGTTTGTATTATTTTAGCTCGGGATGAGAAGTTCGTTATTTCTGATACGAAATTTGAATTACAAAACTTGCTCACATTTAACGTAAAACAAGAATGTGTAGTAAATAAGTAACAGAGTAAGTAGAAAGTTCTTTCTTTCACTCACACAAAATACGCACAACAGAAATGTGATGTACACATACCCCTGTTTCACTGATCTCTACGTATACTGATGCCTGTTTAACCTTACGAAAAATGAGATTTGGGATTACTGTCCCTGTCAAAGTCTTGGAAAGAACTAAAACAATCACTCGTTCTGTCACAAGCTAATATTAAGCTGAGAAAGTTCCGCTTGCTTGAACACTAACACACCGTGGATCCATGTCTCTTTTTTCTATA
>JAHZNC010005361.1:0-13670 GCA_027744095.1 Zhuqinia jingwanae | reverse complement strand
ATTTTCCAACCGTGTATTTCCAAACATGACTTATGATTATCGTCATGTTGACATCAATGTTGACACCAAGTTTCATAAAGATCAGCCAATCCGTTCAAAATATTTTATCGAAAACGTACTTTTTTGGCAAATTTTCATGACCCGATAGGGTTTTTTTGCTCATAACTTTTTTATTTCTTATTGGATTATTTTCAAACATAGCTAAGATTACCCGCCTCGCCAAGACGATCGTTTCTGCATAGTTTGGTGCATGTAGCTTTTATGGTTTGCGAGATCATAGGGAACATACAAACAAACAGACTTTCACAAATATATATAAGATTCACAAATTTTTTAAATTTATATTTTCACAAACTTATGTTTATACTCACAAATTTAGTTAAAGTGGCAAGGATTAAATAATTTTTTCCCAAGAGTTAAGTAACCATTGAAAAATGTTATTAATAAAAATAAATAAACAAAGCATTTATGGGTAAAGGAGTTAAATAAAAATAAAAATATATATGTGCAGTGCAAAACATATTTCAGAAATTACCCTGGCGGACGAAAATACATCGTATGGATACAAATTACAACTGGTCATCATAAAAATGCGCATAACTAATGAAGTATATGTAGGGTTAGTACAGAAATCACAATGAACCAAAATTCATGACATGACTATCTCAATTTCTTTTTATTTCTGCAGCTACATAAAATGCAGGTGCAGAAAATTTCGAATATTTAACGTTATAGAGTCAGCATTAAGCATTAAGCATTAAGTAAGCCAGTACAACCGGAATACCGAAATAGAGTAACCGACTGTTAAATTCTCACCCGAATTAAAATCCAACACTAAATTTCTCCCGAATGTGAATAACCTAACAAAAACACTTATCATATTCGTTATCTGCGTTACATCAATTCGTAAAATTTTGGTCCCGTATGTATAAAAATAATTGTAATTAGGCTAATTAGTAATGATATGCTAATAAGGGCATAGAACCATGATGTTCAATAGGGATCGTACCCTTTTTTGTCATAAGGGTTAAATAAATTGGATAATGGGGTTTTAAGTTAGCAAATGGACGGACAGATAGACAGGGTACAATTATAAAGGAGGTTACACTACGTGATAATTCAGTAAAATTTGCTCCCAATTCCATTTTGTGTAATATTGAACCATTAGAAACTTTCTCAAGTTACGTGAAAATGACAGGAAAATTAAGTAAACACATAAGTATAAACGCGTCATTACGTTAAATCATTGTATTGCACATTTTGCAATTTGCATTTCGTGATCACTTCCCTTTCCTTTTGCGTCGTTTTTTTTGGCGAGTATAAACGTAGCATCATCATAGCTTGTTGTAGAAACATTTGGGTTTTTTTATGCAATCATCTTGCACGAATATTCTCCTGTTATTTTATACAAACACTTGTGATTTGTCGCTTAGTACTGTTATATAACCAGGAAATACTAGAGACAAGCTAGTATTTAGTTTGATGATTCTTAGTTTGGCAAGTTTATACAAGTAATACCGTCTTTAACTCCATATATCTTACCAATGTAAGCCGAATCATTCATCAATCACTCAAATGACATGTCGTAATTGCTCAAATTTTACTCTAATCTAGTTTTCAAATGCTCAAATTTTCTTGCAATTCCGAATGCGAACAATATTTTTGCTATACATTTTTTTGTCAAGATACATGGTCTACACACGTGCTCTATTTTAAAAGATAATAGAAGGAAATTGTCGGCATAATGGTTTCAAACCAACTGTAGGTGAATGCAATTGAATCATTTAAGTTCGAGTTGCCCCTATACGATTAGAATTGACTTAAAAAAAAATAAGTAGGTAATATCACAGACCAATTTTATTCACATTAAGCACCGTTTATAACTTGAATAAATGCTATTTTACTTTAATTTGCCATACCTATTATACCATAGAATATATCTGCTCGTTGTTTTGTCTATTTAAAAAATAATAATTTACGGTTATGTCCGAAACGTACATACATATCTCCCTTTAAATTTATTTCGACCAATATTGTGTGTGTTCAATTCGTTATGTCTACTTTAATCATCGTATGATCTACTGGTTTTGTAAATAAATAAAAATTTGTAAAAAAAAAATTAATGCTACCCCAGTTTTTAATCTGCGACGAATGTAATCGCATGTATATGTAAATTGTAATGAAATGGTCGTTTTGTTCACAACAACTTAATTCTTTTGTTGTTGTTTTTCTAAATAATCCAACTAAAGCAAATAACTCCCATTTTGTAAAGCTCAGTTTTGTTTGGAGCCGCGTTTTGAAACAAACTTTAAAAAGTGTAAATTCTCTTTCAAAAATATGAGTCTTAGCAGCATAGAAAAATCTGCATTTAAATTCATATTTCGCTACTTCAAATATATATGGTTGTTTCCTCTAAAATGGGACCCCGAGTATACAAGGATTTATTTGGTGACGCCGATTTGGCCACGTTGGATTTTGTACATATCTGCGCTTTCCCTTTCTTATGCTCAAGGGGTGCTCAGTCTTTTAGTGTGCCTCTATTACAGTTTCATTGCACCTAGTCTACTATTTTCAAGTGCTGATGGTATTGTTCTATTCCTACAGTATTTTTCGCTTAGTACTATAGTTATCTTAAATGTTGCACTGCTATACAACGGAAATGATACAATATTGTTTGTAAATGAGATCCTGAAACTGGCAGATGTACTGCAGAAAGGTAAAACATTCCAAATTTTTAACTGTAAAATACAAAGCAACTTGAAAGTTTTAAATATTTAAAATAATAATATAATAGAATTCGTGAGAGGCAATCATCATCCGACCGGAGACTTTCGGAGGGTATTTATGTTTTCCCTTGGGCCCCTTTTAGCACTGTGCACATTTACTGTTCCGCTAATCTACGTGATAACCGGATTCGACCCTTGTCACTATATATTGGAGTCATTTCTGGACAATCCGGAATATCGCACCACGTCAACAATCCTGATAGCCTTTATTTTTCGCTACTGTGTAATTACTCTGGCAGTTGTGGAGGGGTTCAGAAGCGCTAGTTTTCTGTATTGCTTTGCTCTTGTGTTTCTTGGTAGATTTCAACAAATATTTTGTGCAATTGTAAAGTTTTGTAGAAATGCTGCCCGGTTCCATCAACTTTATTTGGAACTTCGGATTCTGTGGAGCGTCCTTCAAAATACACTTCAAATAGCTACATATGTCCTGGTTACTTTTCTATTCTGGCTAATAGTAAGTTGTTGTTGGATTTGTGTGAGGTGCTCCCCGGATCAGATTGGTTATTCCATTTACATTTTATTTGCAGGCCTTCTATTTATGCTTGTAATTGTGTCGTATGCAAGTTTAGCGTTGGTTTGCGATTTGTTAGATATGGCGAGCGGGGCAGTCTTTATTAACGCATTAAGAGCGGAAATAAAACGGGCAAAAAATCCAAGCTTTAACAATAAAATGTTGTTACTGAAAACAAAAGCTGTTCTGCCAATTAGGCTTCGGTATGGCCTTTTTGGCTGGTTTGGGTTTGGGCATGAGCTTTTTATGGATGTTGTTTCCATGCTTTTGCTAAGATGCTTTGATGTAATAATTATATTTTAATGAAACCTTGAATAATAATAAAAATGCTTTAAAGAAAGAATTAATACAATGTAACGGTTTTATTTGTTTTCAGGAAATTGTAACTTTCGTTTTTTGGTGTTTGGGACAGCACGTCAATCACACTAACGTCTAGGAACTGAAAGGTTTTGCGTTCCTTAGAGTTAAATTTAAAAGATGAACATGACAATGTATTAATCCACTTACAACTTAGCATATCATATTAATTATGAAAGCATCCTGCCACTACCTTAATTCCTAAAATTTACTCGGAAAATCCCGATATTTTGTTTATTATATTATTATTATCATTATTCGTCTTCATAAGGTCATAAGGTTCGTTGCAGATCATAAGGTTTCTGTTAGCCTAAATTAGTAAGCTTATGTTAATTACATGTAATTATTTTTTTTAAATCAAATCAAAATGACGCCATATAATTTGCTGTATTTTTTTGATTTGTCAAAAAAAATGGCAAAATATTGTTGTTATGGCTTCCTTTCTAATACTAATAACCTAACAAGTTGGATTCGCCCTCGTATGCTAAACTCTAGCTAACCGCATTTGGTAACAGGCTCTTCAAAGTAACTAACATACAACATATATTATAGGTGGCTCCTCATAGAGTTACATATGCTGGAGATTTGAAGAAGATATGATTTATGTAGACTAGTTAAAAAAATGCCCAAGTGATTTAGTGTTTAATTCTAGTTTAAATATTCCATCACAAATATCAGGTATTATATGTTTTTAGGTAACAGTATATTGTAGAAATTATTTAGTTTGAGTTTCTACTTATTATATCACTCGTCGTGCTACGAAATGATCCCTAGATGGAAAGAATAATCTGTTTTGAGCAGAAACGTTGTTACAGAAGGATGTTATGAGGAATGAAAGCATGTAGTAGTGGGGAAACATGCTCATGTCATGTCATATCCATATCATGCAAAATAATGTGGTATGTTTGACTGTATGCAATAAATGCATATATTTGTTGTAAATGTATAATGTTTTTAAAACAACACAGATTAAGAGGATTGATAAAGTTCTGAATAAATTTTGCACTCACATGGATGCAATGATAAAACTAGACATTTCTTCCGTACAACTGGCTGAGTTTTTGTATCAATACACGGCCGTGTTTTGCTTCCATAAACATTAAAAACTGACACAAAAACAAGTATTTTATCTCCATTACAAAAGGTATGTGATCCTACAAAACATGCAAAAGGCTAAATAAATAACCAAAGTAGGATAAATCGACCCTGAAATTATCACTGGCTAACAACAGTAAAATCTCCGTTCACCCCACTTTGGGAACGTTCATGTATAGAATTATAGAACATTACACTGAAATTTCCTTTTTTTTTGGGACACCCAACCCTTTTGTTACGTGGTTTAAGATGTGACTTAAATTGGAGACCTGCTATCCCCCATCCACTTCAAACCGTTACGTACTATATGCATGATCCCGATCGCCCTTGGTTATAAAAGCTAAAATATCCAAATTAATCGATAATAATGAGCAACCTGAGCAATGACATGATAGCTTGCAGAAAGTAGAAATATAAAAATATGTAAACATGCAAACATGTTTATTTCAATCAGTCTGATATTTATTTAACTCAAAATTAAACGTTTTTGTTTGCCCAACATGAAAAATGATGGTATACTGATTTCAGTTCTTTTTATTTCGGACGTTTGGTGTAGATTTATGAGTTCTAGGGGCGTAAATGTGCCACGAAATTGATAGAATTGACACCCACATTAAAACTTGCTAAAGTCAATAATAGCACATAAGCAGCTACGTAATAAACTAAACAAACTTAAATGTCAAACAAAGTTCATTTCTAGCCTTCCTCTTGTATCCAATAAACATTCAGAAAGCCCGCAAAATAGAAATCAGTCGGTTTGAAAAAAAAACCTTTATTCAAAACAGCCAAAAAAACTTAATCGTGTGTTTAGTGACTTTTTATCGCAAACATGTTACTTTCCACAGATCTGATTTCCGTGTTAATTGGCATGTTTAGATCAGTTGGTAGACTGAACATTCTCCCTTTTAAGTACCCCTATCAAGTTTCCCCTGAGACGGAGACAAACACATACACATTTAGTGCAAATCCCAAATTTCTGAATTCCAATTGGAAATACCAAAGTTTATTACTGTTCACAGCTGCCGTTTTTGGAATAATTCGAGCATACTTTGATATCAAATCAATTTTTGATCGGTTTGTGGTTTTATTTTTTGTATATTTTGCAACAAACTTTCTCCTAACCACAATATTTCATAAGAAAGAAGCCACCAATTTTTGTAGCTTTATGAACATGTTGATGGGCTTTGAAATTCGGATTTTTGACAACACTTTTTCCGGCGACTATTTCCAAAGTGAAAGTTTATACTGGGGAAGGAACAAGGCAAGAAGGCTGGTTGCTTGCGTCTCCAGATTGTCTACCACGGCGCTAAAAGTCCACAGCATATTGTATGCGCTATCATGTGCAGTGATGCCAAGTGTTTCTTGGAACTTGGTTCCATACTCATTTTTTACCATAACTTTACAATCCTATCCATTATTTGTTCTTGTGGAAGTGATCAAACGAGCTGTTTTATTTTTGTACCTCTACACATCAATGCGACTATACACCAATGGGTCCGTACTAAACATGTTGGGAAATCTATTCATTCCAACATTTTGTTTGGGTGCTTGTCTCAAATTGATACAGAGGAAACTTGCATTTGCCAATCAAGCCGATACTATTTTAGAAGCTGTTCAAATGTACAGGCAAGCTGAAGTGCTGTCTAATTTCTACAACAATATTCATCAGAGATCTATAATGCCGTCAGTGATTCTGGGTGGAATTGTTTGTTATTCAGTGTCCGCATTTATTTTGATGTCCCGAGCTGGCAAAATTCATTTTAGTGCTGTGCTTATTTTTACTAATTTGATTGGGATTGGGATAACAGCGATCATAGTGTGTTTACATTTTGCGGCAATGTTTAACAAATCAAGTTTGGCAACATTGAAGGGACTTAAAAGGAGTTTGATATTTTCGGGGAAGGGGGCATTTAATGTTTGTCACAAAAGGGAAAAGAAAAGATTGACGCGGAAGACCGTGGCTTCATTGAGGCCGTTACGAATTCGATTTTTACATTCAAACTATTTTGATCGCTTGACCCCTTTAGTCTTTTTCAAGTTTTCTATGAGGCTCGCATTGCAACTGACACTTATTAACAAATAACTTAGTTAATCAAAGGAAAAATAGTTTTGAACATTTGAATATTTCACAGTTATTGTAGCATTTTAGTGCCACTTTTGTCACAAACAATGACAGTGTCAATAAGATTCAAATTATCAACATAATTGCTTGTTGGTAATGTACAATATTATATTAAGGTGCTTGATGTTTTAAACATTTGTAATTTGTACTCTAGTTAACTTAAAGTCAATACGACAGTATATTTTAGTAATAATAAAAAAAATTCTATACCATATTTACCATCCATGTACAAACCATTTATATAATCTTGTCTGAAAATAAAGTTTTAAAGTATTTTTTTGTCCGACGTGTACTAAACTACGTTTGTTTTACTTCGAGGCATGCTTTTGGCATTTTAGCTTTCGTTTGTTTTTAGAACAACATCAAAGAAATAATTTGTTATTTAATCATATAAAATCTTAATAAATACTAATTTAGTCAGGCTTTTTGTTTAACCTAGTTAAGTCGAAATAATTTATAATTGGCATGATAATAAGTTATTAACATGTTTTCTTAACCCTTCATTCTGCGTAAACGGGAAAGTTTCAATGTAATATAAATACCGATCCAATAAATATCTGATTGCTGCACCATTTCCGCACTTGTCAACTTTTTCTCAATTTCCCAATTTTCCTACTCCCAAACCCGGAACATGATGTAATTTAACCATGCGTGTGCAGAACTAATTGTACCTTTTAACTTTCACAATGGCCCAAGCCGCAAATGTGTATTTGCATATAATTCTGATAGTATGCATATTGCTACTT
Organism: Zhuqinia jingwanae; assembly: GCA_027744095.1. Taxonomy (NCBI): domain Eukaryota; kingdom Metazoa; phylum Arthropoda; class Collembola; order Entomobryomorpha; family Paronellidae; genus Zhuqinia; species Zhuqinia jingwanae. The sequence goes on along the minus strand of JAHZNC010005361.1, from coordinate 6,053 downwards.
GCATGATCCCACAGGAACTAGGTATATTAGTATAGAAACCTATCTGCTTATGATCCAGTGACATTATGTTACACACAAAGATTGAAACAGTGGAGTATCGCAGGTAGCATAATGTATACAATAACATTTGTGGTAAAGAATAAACGATATTTGAGGACATGTTTTTGAGCTAAACCTACTTTTAATGTCAACGTTTGCGTTTCAACTGTTAACCATCATAATGACAAGCTAAAATTAATAACAATTTCAATAATAAACATTTCTGCAATAATATTTTAAATTTCAAACTTCCAACGTGTTTCAATTCTAAGCGTGCGTACTTTATTCAAACCAGATTGGTATTAGTAGCTTGCATTAAACCATGTAACCATTTTACTTCCAATACCATTTTCCTTCCAAAGCTCATTATAAAAATTGGGAAGAGTAGTGATGACATCCTTGAAGTTTTTGACATTGTCAACCAAATCTCCAACAAATAAGTCATCGTGATCGTTGATAAATTTTAAAATCTATAAAAATGAAAACATAGATAATGAGTTATGAGATCGAAACTCGTCTGACTCTTGTTGGTATTTTTTTTTAAACTTACACTTTCAACAAATCCAACTGGCTCATATGATCTTGGAACCAAAGACCAACAATGTCGCATGAAAGATGCAGGTCCCCATCCCCCAGTCAAAGCATCCCTCATCCAAAAGTCATAAACTGCTTGCATCATAGTTTTTGGTCTCTTGTATAAAATGGAATATGGAATATCTTCTTGGTAGCAATGCTGCAGTTTCCATTTGGAACTGGTCGCTAGTTTACTGTTATTTAGCAGACCAGCCAGTAAAGTGTCATTGTTGACACAAGTCAAAGCTGTGCAAATATCACCAATTTCAATTCCCATTTCAAAATCCTCCTCATCATAATCTACCATTTTAAAAAGTTTCTCAAGAAGAAAATGGAAAGCAGGATGGGAGTTTAAATCCTCTGATGGGCTTCCAACCGCTGCACAAAAAAGCTGTTCACGTATTTGCCACCGGACATGTGAAAACCTGTCAAATTGATGCATAAAATTTAATTAATGTTAACATATTTTTTATTTGGAGTTTGCGAGTGACGGCAGACCACGGGAAAAAGTAAACTCACGGATTTTTTTGTGTTGCGTTGTTCATCCAATCTGTCAAAAGTCCTGATGCGAAATCAACACATAATGGAATTTTGTATGAGCTGCATTCCTCAAAAAATTTCAAACGCAACAGCGTATTTATGATGTTCTCTCCAATAATTGGTTTAATTCCTAGTTTTTCCAGAACTGTGTTCATTTTGTTGCCAACATATTTCTAGGAATTTTTAAAATACATTTAAAAGATTAATTCGAAATGTTCGTTCAAACAAATAATCATTTTTGTTGTTTTAAAGTTAAAACCCCACGTCCATCCCTATTTTGGACGGAAGATTGAATGGACGAAATGGATTAAATGTCCAAACCGGAAAAATTAAATAGTGTTCACTTTACCCCATGCCCCGTGACATATTAGTCATGTATGTATGTAGTTTCCATTTTCGAACAATTCGTGTATTTAATCCACTGTTAAAATAGTGGATTAAAAATTCTTGTTTGTCCATCGTTCAGTGGACATTTTAACCTTGATTTTAAATATTACAAACCTGAAAAGGGTTGGGTCGGTCGAGAAATTGGGAATGAAACCGTTTCATCATTCCAAGAACAGTGGTCCACACATTCAAATCCAGCTCCTTATGTAAATATCTAGTCAATTCCAAAGCACCCTTTAAGTCATCCCAGTCGTTTGTTTTGGCCACAGTAAATTGATTATACAAAAGATAATTTCTTGCGACCGGAGGAAAAATCATGTGATCCACATTTAATTGTGTAATTAAATGCTTTAGTAGGGTTTCACTATAGTAAACAGTGTAATATCCGGTGCTGTCTGGATTGACAAATACCCATTTACGGACAGTGTCAATTGCAGAACTGCACCATATCAGTGATGTGTTTGTTGATGTGTTATTTGGGGAAACCCACAAAATTTCTTCTCCCGTTTCGGTTAGCAGTTTTATAGGAACCCACCAAGGTCTGACGGGTGGATCAACCAAAGAAACAGTTTCCTGATAAAGCGATAGACAGCTTGAATTTGTTTTGACCTCACTTATTTTAATTAAAGGGTAAAGGTATCTGTTATCCGTCCAGGTGGTCAAGATGTCCCTAACTGTAACATTTTCTGCAGGTAAAAGATGAGTTGCATTTTGAAATTCCAGGGCTTCCTGAATTGAGTCGTACAAGTCTTCTACAAATGCATCTTTCATAATCCTGGAATTTTTTTGTTAAACTTAATTGAAAAATACTGACAAAAAATTATTTGCTAAAAAAATGTTCTTACTTTTTGGGCAAATAAAAATGAGCAATGGCGGATTTCATAATCTTCTGAGAAAAAACGCTGTCCATCATCTCCAAAAAATTCTTTCCTGTATTCAGCCAAGGTTGATAATTGGTGGATACATCTTGAATGTTTATTGCATTGTCTAGTGCCCAATTTGCAACGTATCTTGCGAGACCTTCACCGGAAATCCAAATGTCTTCCTGTGAATACGCAGGGCTTGATGGCAACCCAGAGCTAATCATTCCACGGAACCATTGTAGTGTAATTTGGGTTCGTAGAAATCCATGCACCTGTAAATTTTTCCCATTTTCCAAGGCATCCTCTGACCTTGTCCACATCAGTAATTCTGTTCTGTTAACATCAAAATTCCCGCATCAGCAAAATTACAAATTGTCCATTAATTATTGTTATAAAATTAAGTCAATTACTCAGCTATCACAATTCCCAAATTAGAATGCAATTTTAGGCCTCCTGTAGCCCATGGTATGGCAACAAAGTCTATTTTCGTTAGCGGATATTTCGTTCCATTGAATTGCATCTGATAAAAATTTAGCAATCTCCATATTTCTTGGGCTGACCCAAGAGCAACCGACTTGTTTCCATTTTCAAAGTTGTCCTGTCCAAATGTCCATACGGTCACACTCTGGCTTGCTTCAGTCAAATTGCTGCTACTGTTTTTATTGTCGGGATCACCGTAAACAGTGTGATTGTGGAATCCTTGTGAAATCATCAAAGTAACCTGATCCAATTGAATGGGTGGACTTTCCCGGAAATGATCTCTCACCCAACCATCCATTCCAGAAATGTCAATGGTTTCCACAATGTCCATATTTGAAACAGAAATAAATCCATCAGAGTGACTACGAGCCACGGTAATTTTCACGGTTGGTTTATTTGAAGGATGGATATGGTCAAATGCGGGGAACATGAATGGGGCGTGCATTGGATAGAAATTATACAATATCCCAGGCACACTTGCATTGAGTCCCCGGGCGTCATAGTAATAAATTCCTTGCCAGGATTCCTCAAAATATTCCCGACTTAATTCAAGCTCGTACGGAATGTAGATTTCAACAAGGTCACCAAAAACCAAGGAATCTTCCAAGTGTATAAAATGTTCCGCCACTGGCTCAGTAAACTCGTCAACCGTATTATTACGCACTTGTAAAGTTTGATTTAAAATTTGTAATGGCTTTAAAGTAAAATCTATCCATTTTGGTTGCATTGACATTTGAAATGTCAACCTTGCAATTTCTCGTGTTTAATTTTAAAATGTTGCAATAATTATTTTCACCAACTTTTATTTTTATTTTTACCCATGCAGAAACATGGGCATAATTAGTAGCACATCCGTCTGAATGGGTTTCGTTGTAGTTGCTAGCTAGTTTGATTGGATCCAGATTAATTTCGTATTTTAAGGGAGTCACATCCAAAATGCAGGCAAGATCATTGGAACTCGATTCTGAATTTTCAGCACGTAAAGCATCAAGTGAAAATGCAGATGGGAATATTATTACTGAAATCACAACACTAATTAAAAGTAATAAACCTGGAACACCTTGTCTATTTTTCTTGCCCATTTTTAGACAGTCTCACAGTTTGGAGTTTTATTTTGCAAGTTGTCTTCTCTTCAAAGTTTAAATGGGAACTGGTTGGGTTCCATGATGTAAATTATAAATGTCGTCAAAAAAGCATGACGAATAATGACAAGTCTGCAGCCGCATTTTAATAATTATAAAGCAAATAGAAAATATGATCATGCTACTTGATATATATTTTTTGGATTTTCTGACCTTTGACTTTTTGATGACGATAAACAAGTGACCTTTGCTCATTTTTATAAGTGATGTGAAAGACTTGTTTTGTCGAAGTGGCCGGATAAGCATCATTGGTTTTTTTAAAGGCTACAGTATTTACTGTATAATTATTATTATGACGATAAACAAGTGACCTTTGCTCATTTTTATAAGTGATGTGAAAGACTTGTTTTGTCGAAGTGGCCGGATAAGCATCATTGGTTTTTTTAAAGGCTACAGTATTTACTGTAAAATTATCATAGATAGACTTGCGATTGCTTGTACAAAGACTCTCAGCGATAAAAGCAAAAATGTTGTGTGGTTGTTGTAATGATTTTTATTTATAAATAAAGAGACACGTTTTGTTTACTGCATATCTTACCAAACAACAAACAAACCAATAGCACATTGATGAAAGTTAATAAGAAATTGACGACATGTTGACCTTGGTTAAGCTACTTAAATTTTTATGAGAATTTAATTTGTTAACAAGCTATACTCTTGTGACATTCTTACAGCACCAACATCTTTGGACCGTCAACAAGTAGGCTTAAGTATTATCCAACGATTTGTTATTCAATAATGATATGCTTTTACATTTTGTGTAACTTGTGTAATTAAATATATTATTTGCATCAAGCTGGCAAGATATATTGAGGCTGGTGATAGTTGATGGATTAAAATGGTCATAACTATAAATATATTCAGTGAAATTGGTTTACTGGAAACTTTTATATTTTTATGACTTTTACCTGCACAAAGTTTTAGCTTTCTTTAAACCTGATGATACTTTATGATGATGTAGGTATGCAAGCGAAATAATTTGTAAAAACGTTTTCTTTCATCTTGTAAAATGCATGCAACAAAGTCATACCGTGTTCGTATCATACACTTTCGTGCTACATTTTTTAAACAATTAGATTGATCTACCGCTAAATTAAATTACGTAATGAATCGTTTTAAAGGGAATATTAATTCGGGTTATATAATAGCTTATTTTAAAAAAATGTCTACTTCATTCAACGTTCTTTACGGAGAAGGTTACAGCTATATTATTTCTCGTGGAATGAAACTAGATTTATAAATGACATTGTGTTCCGTTCCATGTACCGATGTTGAGAGTTTCTACTAAACTCTATTTAAATTGCTTTAATTGCTTTGTTATAACCATTATGTGTTTATGTATTTGAAGCACATGTACCTTGCTTAGATTTTAGATTTTAGACAGCTTGAAAACAAACATGACAAACATCCAAGTACTTCGTTAATAGCATCCTTCCTTTAAAACTAAACATAGTAGATACGGCCATAAAAATTGAGCCCAAAAAGTTTCCTAACAACAAAGTAAAAGGAAGTATTTGAAATGTTTAACGTCAAAAGTACCTATCACAAAAACAAATCGTTCCACCAATATGTAACCTTACAACTGCAAACATTTTCCAACAAACAAACCTTAAAAATAAGTTAGAAGATTCACAGAGGACAAACGTTTGCCAGTTTTCTTTTGACACAAAAAAAACGGTTCCCAAGGCTATCCTCCAGTTAAAAAAAAAATATGAAATGGTTCATGACAATAAACACACATCACATACAAGCTAATTTTGCCCTGTTGAAACCCAAAACATTAAAATTAAGCCTGTACAAATACAAAATGCAAAATTAAAGGGCCTAAATTATTCCATAATTAAACATAAGGTATACATTTAATTTATTTGGTCTTTCACTGGATAATTTATATTTTGACAAAATGTATCTGATTTGGTTGACAAGTTTAGTTTTGTTAAATGTTGGAACGCGCAATTTTAAGACTCATTCCATCTTTGTAATTAATTAATTATTAATCCACGTGTTATTCCACTGGAACTTTAGATAA
>JAHZNC010005360.1:0-18416 GCA_027744095.1 Zhuqinia jingwanae | reverse complement strand
GAGATTTTCAAAAGTAGCATAATAAATGAAACAGTAGACCATTTCACATAAAATATTATGTACTATATACATACAACATGTATAAATGTGTGTATATTATATATGCATGTGAATTTCAAGTATTAAAACGTTCGTGTTTTAAAAACAATTTTTTTTTCTCCATTTTCACTGTATTTACAATACATATATTCATAAATACTATGAGTATGCCTATTAATGCTAATTTTTTTCTTTCAAAATTTTCTACAAGAGATGGTTGGAACATTTTTTGTTAAAAGGGAGAACTTGATTTGTGGACTCACAGGATTCCTGTTATTCTTCTATCTCGAATTTAACTTTCTTGTCAAAAAGTTTCCTGTTTCCGTATTTCCATTAAAACCTATCAAGCTGGAAAACATACACTTTTATTCATTCATATATTATGTAGTTCCTTCCTAGTACATATTTTACCTTGGCCAAATCTTTTAAAAACACATTAATACTATACCTATGTATCTTTTAACGGCTACTACTACTACTACATACTACAGACAGACTTGTCGTATATGTATACAAAATAGGATAAAACTTTGATGTACATTGGTTGATTCATGTCAACTGACAAAAATTTGCTTAAAATTCTGTTCAACAAACGTTTTCCCCAGCCAACTAGCTTTACATAAACTAGTCAAGACTTTGCCTTTTGAATTTGAATGATGATGTGTAGTCACACAAATAATATAAAAAGAAAAGCTATGCACTTTAGACAGAAACGTTGTATAACATAATTTTCCTCCTTTCACTCTCCCTTTCTTTCTCTGCTAGTATAGTGTGAGATGTGAATGAGCAAGCAACACAGAGAAAAATGAGAGAAACAAAGCATGTATATTCCAAGAACATCTAGAAAATGGGAACGACGTGATATGCAAAATATTCATGTTTCCTTCACTCCAAGTTTCTCTATCCAACAGTCTACTAGATTGTATAAACACATCATATTTTACTTTGTACATTTTATATATTATGACACTAAATGCTAATGAAGTACATTTATATATACATAAATATATATATTTATGTATAATAATAATAGGAGTAGGCGTTTCATGAATGGAAAACTGCTGCTGCGTGAAAAGGAGGATGAACGGGAAAAGCAGCACGTTCTCAACTTTTTAAATAAAATAACACTTTATGTGTCTATTATGGAAGGAAGATGAAGAAGGAGGAAGTCATTTTGCATGCAGATTACAAAGTAGACGCTTTGTTGTTTGAAACTTCGCTTGTGTTATGTTGTAAGAAAAAAAAGGCTTACCAAGTTTCCATACTGTTTCTTACAAACTTTGCTAGTCGTTTATAAGCTAACACTGCCTGATTCAAACCGTTTCTTCATCAACAATATATACACACACACACACACATACAAAACAGACACACAGGTTTTTAGATTTTTATGCATGAATTATTCTAGACACTTTAGTTACTTTTGATTCTTCTCTTGCCTTGTCTGTTTTTCATGCTGCATATTATATATACATAACTAAATACATGTTAAAAATAAGAATAAAATTTAAAGTCATCATGCATTTTGGGTGATGGTGGTGGTAGTGGTGATGATGACGGAATACAGACAGAATGTAAATTTCTTTTGTCTCTACAGACTTTTGCCTGTATTTTTTTTGTTTTAATCCTCATGAATTCAAACATGACGCGATGCAAGAGTAATAGCCTGATTATTATGAAAATTCCCTTTGCGTCACCAGTTTTGCAATTTGAGAGAGAGAGAAAATGAAAACCGAAAAGCTCTGTGTAAGTAGTTTTATTTGGAAATACAGTGTATACATAAGTAAGCCTATTTGCCTGCAAGGTAGTCGGAAAAATACAGTTTTATATGAGATTAAAATATACTCACATTTTCAATGTGTGTGGGTGACATGTGAAGAAGAAGATGATGATGATGATGTTTTATTTCCCGTTTTTCATATCACCAGCCATCCACCAAAATAAACTTTTGTATAAATATATATATATTCATATAAATATTTACTGTTTTATTTTGTCAAAGCATCAAATGATGGACATGAGCAGATTGAGCAGATGTACGGATTTAATGATGTACATGTACCAACTTTTAGTATTCAGGGAGAACACTCACAAGAAAGTTATTGTAATATGATGAAAGGTTATTAGCAAAATTAGCCATCATTTTGTTAAAAATAACATGTGGAAGATACGGATAATAAAAACCTTTTGTGCTATTTTATTGCTCTCATCTTCACACTCTTATACAATTAGAAAATGATTTTGATATGAGACGTGAGAGGAGTAGTAGTGTAGTGGGAGTGTATTATCATCATCATCATCGTCACAAAAAAAATGAAAAGTAAAAGTGTGAAAGCTTCACCACTTCTACCATCACCAACAGCAAAAGAGAGAGAACAGCCACCAGCATCGTTGTGTGTGTGTGTGAGTATCACTGTGATGTTGATTAAATCTGTCTGTGTGGGCTGGTTTGATCGTCGCCTGCTTGATGGCAAAGTGATACCCGAAACTCTTTTCCAGCAGCAACAACATGAGAGCATGATCATCATTCAACTAATATATTATAAATGTAATAAATACAGTACGGGAGGATACCTTTTTTGTACATACATGAGGGAGGAAGTAAATGCTGTGTCAGACTATATTATTATTTCATTTTCTTCATTTGTTTCGGATACAAGCAGACAGATACACAAAATTGAGCAGAGAGAGAGAGAGAGAGTGGCAATGGTGGTGGTGGTAAGAGATATCAAACCGAATGCAATTGAAACTAAAAATGCAACCAAAGAGCATATAGAAACTTGTACACAGAGGGAAGAACTTAAGTGGAAACGACGAACCATTTCCCCTCAAACAAAACGTTGATGGTATGTGTGTGGAGCGAGTTCAAGTGGTCCATCTGACTCTAATTCAATTTCAAGTGTTCTTCTTTCATGATGACTTTCCTGAAAGAGATCGTGAAAAGAGCACGCTGCTACTCACAATAAGCTTTTGACTCAAAGATACTATTTTATTTAGTTATATTTTTATTCTATTGTCCTTTAGATCAATCCTCTAAAAATGATCATGCAATTTAGTACTGATTTGAAATTTTGATGATAAAATTAAGAATATTTGCCTATATGCGAAAGTAGGTACCTGCAAAGGTGGTTGTTGATAATCAAACATTACCGGTGAAACTGCCAAAAAAAGTCCGAGATTCGGAGTTTCCAAAAGGTCTAGTTGAAGTTTACCTTCAAACGCGTCATAACTTCTTCCCACGACATGATCCTCAAGCGCATCTTCATCTTGTTCATTTTCTTGGGAATTATGTTGTTTAAACTGAGTTTACTATTTAGCTCATCTGGGGGGATAAAACTTTTATTTCATCACTGTCATAATTTTATGAGTGCCAAAAGACACAGTATATCGGAAACATTGGAAAAATTTGACTTAAATAAAAAAAGTACATTATATCATTTAATCAAATGTTAACAGTTTGATGCTTATATATATTATATATATATGCATCGAATCAAACTGTTAACATTTTAAAGTTACGTTGCAATAAAGCTGAAAATATTAGGCTAACAATTTCATGCGACATACAGAAGCCGGTCCCATTGTCAACAGAAGACTGATGCGGTAATTGTGTTAATGTATATGACACTTCGTTTGAAGGAAGGTGTTCAAAATAACTCATTTCATCAACAACGTCAATTTTAGCTACAAATCAAAGTAATGAAAATGTAAAATATCGCGCTACTTACTTTAGCCACACTATCAACTATTATTACGAGCATCACAGATTTGCGAGTATTAAGATCGCAGCCTTTCTCCTTTGTATTTGTATATGTATGCATGTATATACATATATATATATATATTTGTATAATGTGTTCTTTCTCCTATATGATATTAGGGTTCTTACGTACCAACTCAGATAATAATTTCTAAAGCGTCAAAATCACTCAAAAATTATTATTTCAGAAATAAGAAATACGAGTGATTGCATGAATGATGCTCGAATATTACATCTTACTGCAAGGTTTATTACACTTTATATGATGCACCTTTCAAATCACTCAAAAATTAATATCTCAGAAATAAGAAATACGAGTGATTGCATGAATGATGCTCGAATATTACATCTTACTGCAAGGTTTATTACACTTTATATGATGCATGGCAAACCACATTTACGCAGTAACGTATTTTTATGCGACAAAGTTAATGCGTGCTGCTGATTTTAACTATCTCATCCTTGGAGGAATGATGTATACTTTTTGACAAGTGAGTTTTGATCTTATGTCAAAATGTAAATACGACAATTGAGGAGTGTGAGGAGTAGTTCTTTAGTGAGCGTGATATAAAATCATAGCGTATCTATCAGATCGTTTTAACAAGCATGTCCATGACTACATTTACCATGGTTGATGGTATATAGGATTAATGTTTGTGTTATGATTTGTTGCCAACAATATTTCAAATAAAATTGAAATATCGTAGTTTGTTGCCGCAAAAAAAACACGCATTGTCCATTGATATAATGAAGTTGATCTCAGAAGGCGTTTTCTGATTTAGATCTGAGAATTTCGACTTTACTACTCAACTCCACAGCTTAATTCAAAATAATAATTATTTCATTAAGTGCTCGTGGTGTCAGCATCAGCAATAATAACAATAAGCATCCTGATGGCGCCTTGGAATTTTGGAATTAACCTTTTCAAACAAGACCATGATAACAATGACAGTAACGAGAAGGCCAAAGATCCGCGTTCCGAAAGTCTAGAGTTGGTGTGGACCACGGCCTTTGACCCCAAAAAAGCAGAGGACCAAATTTTCGAATTCGAACTGGGGAAAGCAATTTCTTTTCCATCCAAATGGAAGTTTATCTTGAGACCTATCCATCTTAAACCATCAACGTTTGTAGCCGTTTTCGTCTGCTTGGACGAAGTAGACAATAAAAAATACGATGATGTAGTAAACAGAGCTGCCCAGACTTGCCTTCAAATCCCCGTTTCATGGTCCATTCAACTACTCAGCCCACTAGAAAGTCAGGAGAGTATTCAAGTTAACATAGGTAAAACTTTGGAGATATTGTATATTATTGCACGCTTATATTTGTAATACATACTTACATATTAAAGTCAATATAATGTTTGGAATTACATAATAATTATTATGCAATTCCAAACATTTTATTTGTAATTTTGTAATGAAGTGATCTCCCCGCTATATACAGATGCTGCAAAGTTAGATTTCGGGCAAGGTCCATGCTTCGGAGTGCGGCGTTTGGTGGATGTAGAGAATCTTCACCGTTTTATATTTCCGAATGAGAATGAAAAGTTGAAGCTGAAATTGAAGTTTACCTTATTTAAACCCATTAAGAAGACCTTAACGAAGGAGGAACTTAGGGAGCAAGCCTTGAAAAACTGTGATGTCAATATTTATAGTCAGTTGCGTAATCCCGAATTAAGCAATGTGATTATAGTAACATCGGATGGGCACAAACTCCACGTTCATCGAATTGCACTCCGTAAGCATTTTTTATGATATCCATGCACAGTTAAATACATTGGGAATAGTTAAATGTATGAAAATAATCAAAATGTAATAATTGCTTTGCCCTTGCAGTCCGATCCCCGTACTTCGCTAAGTTACTACTTAAAACGGGATCTGGAAACGAATCCACCGGGAAACTTGTCATGAATGTTGACAAACCTATGAAGATGATGCAGATCATCATGTGTCACATTCACTTTGGACAATTGTCGGACGAGCTACTAGACCCTGCAGAATATACAATTACTTTTATCAGGGAACTTGCTGAAGCGGCGGCGGAGTACGGGCTCCTAGACTTGGAGACTTATCTTGTCGATTATTACCCTGGATTCAAGGAAGAGCTCACAAATGATGCAGAATGTGCAGCTATGAACAAGAAGGTCAAGTATACTGAACAGGCCAAAGAGCCTAGTGTATAGTTATGTAATCTTTGGAACAGACAGAGATGCTGATCTAAAGTTGATAAGATGAGATGAAGTTATGTACATGATTTGATATCAATAGTGTCGTTAATTTATAATTGTTACATAAACATAATGGTATGTATTTTGCCATGAATAAAATATTTTTGAAAAGCAAATGACTGACAATTTATTTTTTAAATAGTAAAAAAAATACTTGGTTAAGTTTGTATTAAATGTATCTTTTTCATCAATGGTTGAGACTGCTATTTATTATTATTTACCAATACAAAAAAAAATTGGTCATCTGATGTGCCCATCTTTTTCCATCTGTCATCTTCATAGAATAAAGCTACACACTCCCACTACACATCTAGTCGAATGCGGTATCAATATATATTATTACGTCACTCACAGTGGTCGTGATAACAGGTAAATAGTTTTAATAAATAACTTCTTGTTCTTTGAAATACAGCTTGTGTGTTGAAAAAAAAAGGTTTTAAAATGAACAAAACATCAGACAAATTATCATCAAAACTTTTAAAGGAACGATTATCTTTTCAAAAATCCGTCTTGTGTATTTACACAGAGATGTACAATCGTGATAATTATGATTATTGTTGGTTTTTTAGTAAAGTCGTCTGCTCAGACTTTGGGCAGAGAAGCGAGAAGAGACAAGTAAAAAAAATGAGTATGGCACCTCCTGTCGTTGTTTTGTAATACATGCTTAGTAGGTTTATTCTTCGATTCGCCTTGTTTTTTTTCTCTCTTCTCTACTCTTTCTACTGTCCGACGGACGACGACGGAGGAGAAAAAATGTATAAAAAATATATACAAGTTATATGTCTACAAACAAACGATGAGATACACATCCACAGAATGAGTACGCAATATGTGAGTAAAGCCATTAACTTGTCCCCGATAAAGTAGTAATTTGTTTTTTAAAAATACTTTTGTTTTACCACTTTTATATCATTGCATCATGATCATCATGATCATCATCATTGATGTGTACTCTGCGATGGTATTACCCAAATAACTTTACAAAATTCAGAGAAAAAAGTAAAATGGTCATTTTTGATGCTGAAGTAATCATAATCGACTCTTGGCTCTTGGCGTTTTGCATTGTTGTTGGTTTTTTTTGTAGTTTAGTTTATGTGTACGTCACATTGTGTTTGCAGGGGACGTGGGTAATATGCAATGTTAAACAATGTGAAACATCACGTCGTCGTCGTCGTCGACTTCATTGTTGTTTTACTTATGTGGTGGTGATTATGTTGAGTGCTTCGTAATAATTTTAGTAATTGATCATCATCACTAATGTACAAAATACACACTTTTAAGGAGCATCTTATTTCTGTAAAGAACAAGAAATACATAATATTGTACAATAATAACATGATGTAGTAGGCAGTATGAAAAAAAATGGTTCTTTTAAAGGCACAGTCATTGTTATTACAATAATTCCTCTATTATGAAATACCACAACGTTTTTAAAATCTATCTATCTCTTCCATCTTTGCTCTAACATTCTTGTTTCATAAAAACAAATAAAATTGTTAATAAATTTCATAATCAAATTTCAAATTACACCTGAGTGATTTTTTCTTGCAAACATGGCTTTGTATATGCCTACTTGATGTATCACGTAATTATGTACATAAAGCACTAAAACAAGTTAAAAACAATTATTATTATTATTATATGCTTGCACTTGATGTATCTACAAAAACTATACACTATACATAAACACATGAAATTCAAAAACAAATATTAAATATACAATCATGATGAGTACAAAAAAGTAAAAGTATATTATTGACATATTTTTTTAAAGTTTTTAATCGGATTCACTCGATTAGACCCAAACCGTGGGAATATTTATGTACATATTCAAGCATTAGAATTTGGTGTAATAATACAAGCTATAATACAAGTTGCATTGTATAGCAAAGAATGGGGTTCTTTGTTCTTCAATTTTACATATAAAGCTTTCTAACGCACCAAACCAAACCCATACATTGTTCATTCATTAAATAAACACCCAAACATTTTGATACTTTTTTTCACCTGGAATTTGGGATACTAAAGACATGTTGACAAAACAAGCAGACTTAGTAAACGGATGGGCGGGTGTAAATTGATCAGAGAAAATTAGACAAATTTTCGTTGTTTACAAACACAAGTTACATAATAATGCTAACAGCATGGGTATTAAATAGTGTGGTTTATTACCTTTAAAATTTTCAGCCGAATTAGTGTAAAAGAACACTGCGATTTGGAGTATAAAAAGATAACCTGTCTGTCAATGTGGTATAGTGGGATATGGTATGAGATCTCTCAGAAAATTACCAAAATGTTTGAATGGCCATCATCATCATCATCATGCTACTTAACTTGATTCACTTTATTCTCAACCTTACTTTACATATACATACATAACAATAAGTTTATTTTTCCGTAATATTAAACCATATCTACACTTGGATTTTGTTTTTCAGTGAAAAAAAAAACTCAAAAACTTGTGTAATCCACTTGGATGTATTTCGCTATTCAACTAGTCTGTTTACTTACCTTGTTCATTGTTGTTGGTGTTATAGTTGTATGACTTTTATCCTTACCCTGAAATTGAAAGTGGCTATTCAACACTTGGAGATGATTGAAAAATGTTGAGAAATTAGTAAATTTATTTAAAAATTGTATTCAAAACAAATATGTAATATGATGACAGCAGATACTACTTGCAATTGTCAAAGATTTCACATTCAAGGAATTTTGATGCTAAGAATATTATTGTGGAAAAGGAAGAAAAAAATCCTTGTATATTATGCACTTGTATATATTCCAACATCTTAAAAAGGTGGAGCATCAAGCATCACTCTTTCTTACTTTTGGAGAGTCCTATACTCACTTGAAACTTAATATGGAGAGCAGTCAGCTTTTATGAAAAAACAACCTCATTCATAATTATTTTATTTGGAAAAGGAAGCAAATATACAAAGCAATATACAATATACCAATGTATTATGTGTAGGTAGTATATGGGCCTTTTCAATCAGAGGTAAAAAATATACAAATGAAAAAATCAATTTTTTCCTGATACAAATATAATTCATACAATTATTTCTCAAGTCAGCCACTATTCACCTACCAAATCACGTCTTATATATATATGTTGTACAGTTCTACCGTTTTTTATTTCGTGTTTTAAAATGACCGGTAGTGAAGAAAGCAATGTTTAAATAATGCATGTCTCTATATATTTTTTCTTTACGGTATCATAATCAATGCGGTCATCATCACAAGCTACTACAATACCACATCACACCGACTCGACTGGAATAGAAAAAGCAGGTAACAAAGTAGACACTCCGCACATATATTATCTGTCAGATAACAAAGTGTTTTTTCATCATAACAAAAAAAAATGTATCAAAGAAGGGCCAGTAGTATAGATCTTTTGGTTAGACAAGAGCAAAGCTTTGTGTAGTGTTTTCTTAGGCTTGATATATCATATTATTCAGTCACTCAAATCATCCAAGTACATGTACATACATAATATAAATCTCTCATTCAATTCAACAAAATTATATTAGAAAACACGATGATGATGATGATGGTGAGATGATTCTGATCATTATGATTTTTTGATGGTGCGAATGGATACGGGCTGGCTGGCTCACTGGTTGCAGTTGACGGACGACGGCATTTGTTGTGTGTCTTCGAGAGACACAGAGAGCAAAAGACTGCTGACTCATTGAAACTCATCACTCCGCATCGTTCAACTGTAACTCTACCTTTTAACTTTCATATCTCCGACTGTCATTCACTCTTCTCTACATCATCTCATCATCATCTTACAGTGTACCTGTGTACCATTACACCTCTGTCATGTCATTCACTATATATGCTGCTACTCAAGTATTGAAAGAGACTGCCAATTTTCTTACTTTTGTACAAAAAAAAGGTTTTTTTTTTCAAGAATTCCTCAAACAATATCACACCATCCTACATAACATATAACAACAAACCACGTTGTAAGATGAAAAGAGACGATCAAAAAGATTGAGTATCATTCTAAAAATTTGTAGAATTTGACCACATTACTGACGTACGCCTTTCAATCCATAAAAATCCACACTCCACACTATAATAATAATAATATGATGAAGAAAGAAGAATATTATATATCTTATATAAATTTTATAAAACATTTTTCTGTGTAATCATTGCTTTTGGTAAGTTTGTTGAGTGTGTTGTGTGGTGGTGCCGATGGCGGTTTTAAAATATTTGTCGTACACTTTATATAATTTTGTTGGTAAATTGTTTGATGAATGATGAGATGGTGGTGTGGTGTGAGTGAGGATGCAGGGTAAGCAAACTTTAGTTTTTATAAAAAGTAAAGTACACAGAATGTTTGAAGATTTTGTGAAAACGTCAAATCATTCCATTTAGATAAAGACATAAGATAGGAAACCTTTAATGGATGCGGACGGATGGACGGAATTGAGTTGAAAGAAGGAAACAATAATATGAATTCTTCAGTACAGAAGCAGCAGGCAGGTACATCTTTAGCAAACTTGAATCTTACAATAAAAGTCATTATTTACGTAATCAAAATCAGATGTAATGTGCATTGTTGCCAAGTTTAGTGTTTGTATAGTATATAGTTTGAGAAGTGATCTCAATCTCATCGTCTTTGTATTTTTTTTTTGCAATTTTGCATTTTTTTAAAACTTGCAAGCCAATTCGATATTTCTATCCGGAATGAGTTATAAGCACTGAGTAAGGTAGAAATAATGTCTTCAGCATTTAAGTTGATTGTTTAGCGTTAAAAGTACACCTAAAGACAATCGTATAGCGAGCGATTGTGAAAAAAAGTTTTAAATATTACAAGAATCATTTTAAAGAAAGATATCATTTCAAACTACATCTATCTTGTTTTTGTACACGGGAATTTTACTGTGTTGATATGTATGTTAAGTAAACTACTTTTTGTTATTGTTGTAATATTTTGATTTGTCATTATTTTCCCAAAAAAATAATAATCAGCATAGCATAATATTATCAATAAACATATTAACCATTTGTTCACGTCTCATATTTACATTTTGAAAAACCAACAAATCTCCTTTGACAACACACTTGCAAAGTGATACAGAAACTTGCGGAAAAGGGATTTTGGTTTCTCCCGTTTTGTCTGTGTATCACGCAAGCCAACCACACAAACCAAAACTTTATGCACACAACACACAGAGTATATATTATACATCTATTAGGTAGCGTTCTTCACAGGATTATTGGATTGCTCGTACAAAGCATGCACGCACGCCAGAACTTCTGTCTGTGTAAATAAATACATGGTACAGAGAAGAGAGGAGAAAGGACCCTTTTCATTTTCAGCACAAGCTTAAAGGATTACATCAAGAGATTATAATGTATGGATGCAAAAGAAAATATTAAATGATTACTTTTTTGTTATGCTACACAGCAATAAATTAAATGAGTTTGTAATATGAGTTGTTCAACAGGAGATATTAAAACAGATGAAAGGGAATGAAAGTACCATATTATTGTAGCATAAAATACACAACAAAACATGGTTTGGTTAGGGAACAAAATAACATGGAGGTAAATTTGGTGCATGGAATGAGTGGTGATGATATGCGTCATGTAAGTTTAAAAAAGGTTTATGATGATGTCAGACAATGTTATGTTGTATGTTGTAGTTTTAAAGCAAAATGCATGTTGTGTTTATTAAAAAAAATATTTTGTATTTACGAAAACAATATTATTGAAAATCAAAAAAAATACAATAATTGTCCATGATTGTTACTATTTTCGCATTTGCCATCAAGCTCAAAAATAAATTGCCAACTTTGCCCTTGAATTTTGACAGGTTTACGTGAAATTAGCCCAACTTTGTCACAAGTGTTCACATATTTTATGCAAACTTGGGTGATTGGATATTTTGGGATTGGGAAATTTGAAACCAGAATTGTGGTATAAATCACAAATATTTTCTAATTCAGAGTAAAAAATAATCATGTGTCATTTCACAGTTGTTGATTTTGTGTTATACAAAACCTAAAAGTGTATATAACTTTATGTATATTGCAACGATGGAAGTCAGATGTAAATGTTATTATATCAAAAATAGCTACAGAAGCAGTATAAATGTAGGTAAGTAATTGCATCTGGTATAATAGCACGTGTGTTGGTTGACAAATACATATTCATTGAAAAGTTTGTCTACGTAAAATGATATTGCTTTCCTTTTTTTTCTAACAGTTCATCCGTTTTCGTTCTACAAAAGCATATATGTATACATGAAATATATTGATGATGATGATGTGATCAATTCATTGTGAAGACTGACTTCATGAAAGAGTTCATAATTCTACTCTATCCACTCTTGTCTATTTATGTTGGCTTGTATTGTGTTTACATTTCAAGACTGACGAAAGAGCAAGCAATAAGCTATAATAATCCTCTGTACAACCCTTAATCGGATTTGATGTTTCATTAGTGCTTGCTTGTATGTCTACACAAAACAGTAATATACTTAAGGTATCAGGTAACTTTCATCATCTCATTATTAATATTATTTTTACGTGAACTAATCGCAAGGGATTTAATTTATTACTTGATACAGTTAAAAGGGTGTGTCATGTTTGTCCAAAAATTTTTTTGGAATTCTATGAAAAATACTCTTAATACAAGTATAAAATCAGTATTTTCCAACAGTTTAAATTTAAATTTTCTTTAAATTTTTAAAGCGACCTATCTTCACAAAGAGCAACTGGCCAATTGTCTTGAGAGAATGTTAATTGCACTGTGGTCATGCCATACACACGTCTAGTTTTTATTTATTTACGTTTTTAAACCTGACTTTTCTATACAACAAGTTATTCCTTTGCAAATCCATTTCTAACTGTCCTTCACTTCAACTATTATTATTATTATTATTTGATTGGTTATGTTTTGTTTATTTATCCTCCGCATTTTTCCTTTTTGAAAAACTTTATGATTGAAATTGAAGTGGACCATGTTGGGAGTATATATCGCATCCACTTTTCATCACACTCAAAAATCAATCATAATAAAGAAAATAAAAATAGTTTACTTTTCATTTGTTCGTCATTACAATGAGAATGAGAAGTACTACTGA
Organism: Zhuqinia jingwanae; assembly: GCA_027744095.1. NCBI lineage: Eukaryota > Metazoa > Arthropoda > Collembola > Entomobryomorpha > Paronellidae > Zhuqinia > Zhuqinia jingwanae. Next base: position 5,282 of record JAHZNC010005360.1, on the reverse strand, counting down.
TCAGTACTCAAATATGGCATAGCATAATGTGATATATGCGTATAGTATGTGTTGCTTCTGTGTTATACCGAGAGTTGAGGACGATAGATTTTTTTTTTGAAAGATGGGATGGATGAGTATTTCGACAAATAAATACATACACATAGTACTCACACATATGTTTTTACTTACACCAACACATAAAAGAACCTTAAAAGTAAGAGGAGTAGAGAAGTAGCACTTATCGTTATTTACTTCATCGGCTTTCCATCATCTTATTGATCTCTTGGAATGTTGTGTGTAAAATATACACACAACACACAGTGCAGTGGTATACATACAAGCATTCCATTACTAATAATATTTTTACAAGAGGCTTTCGTCAAGAAAAATTTCTTGTTCAAAAATTTTTTAGCCCGTATTTTCTGCTTAGCTCAGGAGGAGGATCAAGTGCCCTCTTCACGGTGAATAGTTTATGCCCAAACTTAGCACTTTTAGACCTTACCTTATAATAATTTTTTATTGTAAATACACAACACATAATGCTCTACACCACATAGCTCAACCAACATACATATTATGTAAATGGCATATCAAAAGCTAATGTGTGATGGAATAAAACAAATTAAATTTGTTTACTAATCACAACGCCATATAAATAAAATTACTTAATACAAGGAATTTTCCTATTATTAGTTTGTTTGCATTTTTAAAATGTGTTTACTTGTTTTAATTTTGTTAATTTTTTTTTTAAATTAATGAAAAATCTGATTCAACATAATGCAGCAATGCAAAAGAAAAATCAAAGGTGCCCGGTCAACTTTTAGGGAAGAAGGGAGGTATCTATCTTCGGATCTACCATACCGGGGTACAATGAGATGACTTGTTGACCAAGCCTAAATGCTTGTGACTTTGATTATTTTTACTAAGATGTCTTTATTTGTTTCACTATGCTTTCTAATAAATTACAAAGCATCTCTCTGCTGCTTCTCAAAAAAATATTGGTCATTGTTGTGATTATATTTTACTTATTTTACACCATACGGCATTTACATTTCTTATATTCTTAAAGTGCATCAACGCAAATGTTCAACTATATACAATTCGTGTCTCGTAATATGACTGACATTTAATGTCAATTTTAAAGGAATGAATAGAGAGAGAGTAGTAGTGTGATACCTCTGGTTTTATTATTTATTTATTCTTATGAACAATAGCACAGGTGTTCCAATATTTCAAGTGAGCGCTGCTGTGACATGAAATGTGTGTGATGTGATGATGCCTAATTATGATTTGTAAAAAAATATATAAATTGAAATGCTGCTTTAAATAAAACATTATTCTTTGATTGACTTGGCCTGTATGGTCTTTGTGCTTCACAAGACTGGGAGGTCTTTACAGGTGTTATGATGATACATTGATACATGTTGGGATACTCAACAAAATCCTGCCAGGTCATACACGAGTTGGTATAGTTGATAAGTTTGAAAACGACAGGTCTTCATAGATCAACAGTACAATAAAATACTTATTACGATACGAAAAAAGACATGTTAGTAATAAATGCTACCAAAACAAATTAGTTAAGATATAAATTATTATTGTTGCCACTGGACTGACTTTTGTGTGACTGGGAGCCTCCATTTCAAATATGAAACAGTGGTGGTGGTGGTGGTGGTGGTTGGTGTACCAAACATAACAAAGACATGTTCATGTCATATCAAATATTAATAATAAAAAATGTGTTAACCTGACAGTACTACTTACACACCAGAGAGAAGGAAGCAATAAGCGTTCTATTATAAATACGGGTATCGGATACACTTCACAATCGTACACACTACCTACACACACATACACATACATCACACATCGGTCTTATAAAACTTTAACTCTATAAAAAAATAACTTTTCAAAATCAATCTTGAAATGCTCTGACAAGTGAGCAGCTAAGTGGCTAACCAGTCTGAAGGGTTGTTACAGAGAAATAATACAAAACGTAAAGTCGTTTCGTTTCATTACAAACATCAAAAGACACAATGTATGTATCTTTTTCATTCGGTGAAGAGTTGAGTCATCATCATCATCTTCCTATTATTTACGACAGTCTTGATGATTCTCATGCTTATTGTATTCTTTTTGAAGAGATAATAATTTTCAATAAAAATTTAGTTTACCACACAAAAAGCATCTCAAAAGGTACAACGTAAATTACGAAGTTGATATAAGCACCAATGCTGCTGCTGCTGTTGCTCATCATAGGGTACCAGTATAGCATGTACTTTTTGTTATATTGTCGGGGCTAAAAAAATAATTTCCGTTTTGTAATGGAGATGATTTATTATTGAAAAATTGACAATGCATACATATTTATTATGCACATACAACATATAGAAGGGCTTCTTGTTACAGTAATTTTGTTGCGAATGCGTATCAAATGATAATATGAAATTATGAATATCAGTGTATGTATCTGTCGTGAAAGAAAATGTTTTGTTGGAGTACAGTAGTTGTATTTATTTAATTTTAGTTAATGACTCACTTGTTTGTATATCTTGCTGGGTCAAATTAATTTTTAAACATTTAAATCTAAAGAATGTTGTACTCTAATAATGGTAGTATTGGTAGTGTCTTCCAGCTGGGCCGGCTGTTGTGGGAACATCAACAACTACGCTAGAGTTGGCTTCAGACTCAGACCTGGATGGGATTGGGCTGCGGACAAAGTCTGGAAGGTTGGCTCCGAAAACGTTGAACATGGTAGTGAAGATGGTCTGGAGGAAGTCATGAGCTCCGTTGAAGATGGTTGGCATGAACCTGACAATGGGTCCGAAAACACGGTTGGTGATTCCACTCTCCTCGGCTTGCTTAGTCAAGACCAAGATACTGTCGATGGCTTCATTGACAGAGGATGGGACACGGACTTCGTTTCTGCGGACAAGACGCAAGATTTCGGTGAACTGGTTGGGCAGGTCCAAGGCAAGAAGACGGGGCATGTAAGCAATGACGCTGGTAAGGTCAATGACACCGGTGGCAAGGGCTCTGGTGAAATGAGCTACAGAAGGACAAACATTTTTAAACTTAATATTGTGGACGTAAATCCGCAAAAAAATATTGATGTAATGTTCATTATTACTTACCGAAAGCCCTGGTGTTGTTCAAACCGGCATCCCTCATGGTTTCAGACAAGGCTCCAAGAACAACAATCATGTTTTGGGTGGTGCGCTCGTTGGCAGCATTGACAGCGACGCGCAATTGCTCAGTCCAGTGTTGGTTGAGTGGGTTTTGGGTGGGGATTTCGGATGGTATCATGGGTACTGCTGGAATCTCTTGGCGTGCATTTTCTACTGGGACTACAACTTCCTCAGCCTACAAAAATGAGTGGAAATAATAATTAATTTAAATGATGAATTTTAAATGCATCTTCAAAAAATGCCAGTAAATTTTACCTTCACGAAAGCTGCCAAAAGCAGGACGGCTAAACACTTGGTGGACATCATTTTGATTCGATGTATTTGTGATCCTTTCTATTTTCTCTACAGCAATGTACTTTCCACTAGAATAGATAAAAATTGACAAGACTACCTACTGAAAAAATCTTATTTATATAACTTTTCCAGAAACGGAAAACGTTTCTTCATGAACCTGAAATAGATGGATTTGCAATCTACTACTACATCTCTAATTAATAAATATTCTCCCGGAACAATGGAAAATGTAACATACCTTGAACATCTGGGCTTGGGATTCATGAAATTTTCATGAGATAATAGAGAAGCATACCGGTACATTATCGTAACGTAATCTTCTGAGATCATCGTCATTCTGTAATAATAGCATAAAACATTATACACTCTCTGCATGTGTACCTCTAAATATTTTGTTGTAAGTCACAGGTGTGGATTATATAATTGAAAAATTAAGCGACACATGCTCATATTAGCGTTCGTTATCACTGGTGGAAAAAAAATTCTTGGTTTACGAAGAGTACCTAAATGGGGGCATTGTCACATAATGGCATTCAAGGTGTCAAACTCGTATATACAGAGAACAGCAATATTTCAGTTTAATGGCATTTTTATTGAAATAGAAAAACAGAAAAAGGTTATGCGTAGGTACACCCACACTGTCACTGCCATTCAATTATTTAGCTTTTCATCTAGGTACACTAATAATAAATGTGCGTGCAACTGGATAAATTAATATGATATTTACCCATTAATAATATTACATACATATTACACAATAAATCCTAATTACTGTCCAGACAGGTTACAAATGACAATAATTTGACAATTTATACATTTATTAATTAAGCTCAGATTACTTGTATTGGATATAAATACGTAGATAATGATACTCCTCTTTAGTATATGTATTGATTGTTTGCTTTGCACATTCAACATTGCAAACGTTTTAGCTATGAAAATCTCTAATGAATTATTTCTGTCATGACATGATTAAAAGTATAACATTCATTCCATCGATAAGTATTTGAGAAACCTGGAAAATCGGTAATGACCTCATCGGCAATAATTAATGCTTTTAAGGTTACATAACTTATCAAACTGAAGTTTTTAATCTTCGCAATAAAAATCCACACCAAAAACCTTGCTCAAATGAGAAAATGTCCTTTGGCTTTTGTTCCGAAGCCCAACTTTGTGTGAAGGGCTCTTGAATCCCATCTTGCGTTGGAAAAACACACGAAAACGAAGGGAATGAGAAGTCAGATTACAAGCATTTTTCATTTTCCACTTCACACTTACTAGGTACATCTTTACCATGTCCATCCTGATTAATTTTAAAATTTCTTTAATAAATATTCAATCCAGATGATGATATGGCATATTAATTTGTGTATTATGGGCGTATTTCTAAACCAGATAGACCTTGAAAATGTGATTACACCACAAGATTTCAAAGTAAATCAAAAAGAATTAGAGATTTAATTTTAATTTTCAATATTCTCATAATGAGTGCATTAAAATATTCAAAAAAAATTAATTATTTGATAAATTTGATTTTTTAAATAATATTATCAGGGCGCAATATATCACGATCCCAAGATGTATTAATAGCAAATTTTTCTTTCATTGATAAAACATATTTACCCATCATCATCATCATTCCATTACAAGCCGACATTCGACTGACTCGACACTTGTACAAAAAAATTGAAGGCGTGAGTTTTATTATTTAAATAAAAAATGGATAATGAGTATTTAATTTTTTTTCAAACACTAGTCATTGTTTCATAGTTTATTTCTCATTCATGAAAATTATTCGTTTCATTGATCCAAGCAGCA
>JAHZNC010005359.1:3629-16934 GCA_027744095.1 Zhuqinia jingwanae | reverse complement strand
AAAAAAAAATTAAACCAATATCGGTGTGCCTGTTTTGTTTTGCCACAAGTCGTAAAACGGCGTGCATGCACTGTGTGCACAAACTGTATCGTTGTTATTTAAATTTTTACAGGGTGCTACTACATACCTTTTTGAAAGTAGATTCATTTTCAACTCAAGCAGTATTGTGTTTTCAATTTTTAATATGTGTATGTAGTTATGTAAAATGGTGCATATCAAAATTTTGTACTTTTACCAATTATGTTGTGCTTGAAATTAACCCTCTATCTATTACATAAATGTTACAAAACACAAGAATGACAAATGACAACGAGTTTTTTTAATGAATATTTTTTATTGCTTCATACATATAATTAGAAATTGTAATGTATACTCTCAGTCTTGTTCTTCATGGAGTCATTTTCTCTAATAATTTTGAGATCGACATTTTAAAATCATAGCCAAGCCTGTTGACTTATCCGATCCGAGTCACATTCATTGTTACAACTAACTTTCAGAAGCTAAGCTACACGGTTTACTAACGTTCATCAATTCATCATGAATGAGATTTATCAACACCAACTATCGTATCATCAATTAACATACGCTACATATGAGAACATGCAATAAATTTTCTTACCCATATATTTTATGTAAATTCAAAAATAACAAAAACAAAGGGTTGAGGATTTTTATTAATTAATTAGTTTTAATGAAATGTTTCGTAAATTTTATTTTGGCACTTAATTATTATTACCACGTCAAAAATTAATAAATTAAGTAACCATCGAATGAAAGTTTAGCCTTTTGTTGTACGTCGTGTTGCCAACCAAATTGGTGTTTACCCACACTCGATTTGTAGAATTTTCAACCCGTGTTCTCATGGGAGTTGACCCACATGTTAGCTAATCAGGCCCTGTACATTTATTTATCGGAGTAGGGAAAAAATTCAAGACTTAACGCATCAAAGGGAAATATACCAACATGGCGTACTTCTCATGGCAATTTATGCTTTGCCGTTGACTCCAAAGGTCAGTTTGACTAGTTCACTCCAAAGCATGCACAGTAGTAAGGCAAGTTCGGAAATTTGCCTTCAAAACTTTTTCAAGCTATCTTAACTTTTTGAAGAAAGCTCAGCAAGAGCAAGATTCTGATGTGATGTGTCTCATAGTCTCATCTATTCTTTCTCATTCAAATAAAATTCCTTTTCTCCCTTACTTTTAATCACGGATATTTTTGGTTTTATAATTACATTCTGATCGCACTATCTAACATCTTTGCATGTATCTTTAAACAAAGATTCAAAATTCACACTAGCCGATCCACTAAATGTCACCAACACAATGTTACGTGTGGCAGCGTAGCGAAAGCGAAACTCTCAGATGTGTGTGTGTGTGTGTGAAACCAGATCTGACTTTGTAGAGATCTCTGATATATATACTTACAAGGGATCCAAATGCCCCGCAACTTATAATATCATTTTGGCACGAGCGCAGATGTCCTACTGTTCTTTGGAGAAACAGGCGGAATCACCCCAGCTAACAGCTAATTAGCTGGGGTGTCGTTAGATGTTAGCTAGGGTGACGTTAGCTGTTAGTTGGGGTGACGTTTCTGAAAAATATAAACTGTTAGCTGGAGTGACGTTAGCTGTTAGCTGGGGTGATTCCGCCGGAGAAACAAAAGTTGGCAATTGGCATCACAAATTGTGATTCAAAATCAACACTCAATACATATTTTACTAAAATTATTCAAGTGTTAGATATAGGGTTAACGACTGGCAAGTCAACTGATTTAAGTTTTAACAATTCAGTTAACTAATTGCCGATAGAAACATGCCAACTTCAAGAGACGTGTTAACATTAACATCTCCGTCTACGCATTATCGTCCGTCTCCTCAGCAATACCATCAAATGTTATCTCAGGTCTCATCCCCTCCAATGGGAGGTGTTCCTTCTGGTGGATCAATAATGATGGGCGGTCGTTTAGGTGGTCATCTCCCTATCGGTGGTCTTTACAGCATGACAGACCTGCCTTCTCCTCCAGGTTCCTTTCACATGTCTATGGTTGATGCATCTACTCCAACAAACATTACCACACGTGGACATGGAATTCCACCGCATTCATTAATAGGTGTAGTTGGAGGTAGAGTGGGGGATAAAACCGGCATCCGGGATTTGAATAATTACTGGCCAGTACACAAAATAAAGTTGGAAGATTCTCCGAAAAGGTTGTTCACGGTAGAGAATACAGTAACAAGGGAGACCATTGTAGTTTTAACGTGCACCTCGACAATTAGATTCTACATTTTGAAAATCCAGGTTCGATTACAGTTTACCGTTACCATAGGTTACCATTTATCAATTTTGCACACACAATAACTTTTATTGTTTTGACGTTTCTTTAGGAAGAAGCAAAGCAATCCACGGAGAAATTTGAATTCATCGAATTTCACAAGCTAGATATTACTCCACATGACCTAGAAGCCTTTGTGATCAGTCAAGATTGCTCCATAACACTGATTCCTTTCAAATTAACGTATGCACTGTCCACCAGGGGAGGAAAAACAGTGTTTGTATATGGTCAAGGCGATCGTAATCAAATCCCAGGGTCGTTAAGAGTGGAAGATGAAAATGAGGTAAAATAAGTCATAACTTCAAACTAAATGCGGACACTTTTTTTATATCAATCCAAATTAACTGGCTTTCTCATGTTTTGCACAGCTGACTCAGTTTAATCATGACTATCCCGTAACTCACCTTGCAATTGATGCTGAGAAGGAATATTTGGCTTGTATTCAAGAACTGGGACAAATTGTTGTTTGGGATGTCGCTACACAGAATAAACTGGCTGTATTCAATATTCCAAGTCAGGGCGTTTATGCTGCATTCCATCGGAGTGAACCTTATCAATTACTGGTAAGGGATAAGGGAAATTGTATATTAAAAGTTTTAATAATTAAGTTATTATAATTTCACGAAAAACTGTCATGAATACATTCAGTAAGCTTGGAATGTTTTTTTTTGCTGGTCACCCTTGACAGGTTATAGACGTTAATGGTTGGGCTCGTTATTTTAACGTATTCCGTCAATGTTGCTTCCGTTCCATTAATTTGGTTCAACCAGGAGTCTTTTCTGCCGACTGGTCTTTGTCAAATTCAAACATATTTGCTGCAGGATTTGCAGAGTCCTTTGTCGTTATTGACACTTGTAAAGTGATATCCAGCATGAACAAATGCTACGAAGTGCCAGAACAAATACTCAATGCCATTAAAATCAATCCTATGGATGATAAAGTGTTCGCTACACTAAGCAGACTGACGGGAACGATTCAGTTATGGAGGGATAATTTTGGAACGCATATTTGGAAGCACAGAAATGTGGTAAGCCAAGCACGATAGATGACAACGGTTCATCTGTACTTCAAAAATACAAAGCAAATAACTGATAATGTTTATGTAATATTTATCATTTCCAGCATGTTAATGACATCGCCTGGGTTCACGGATTTCCTTATTTGCTGGCTATAGGTCACCAGACTTTGTATATTTATGAGTCATCCCTTTCTTAATATATTTTCGTACCATTAAAAGTTTATACCTTTTTATAATATTATACGACTTCAACCTTCATTTTTACTTCAATTTTAAAATAAGTCAGTTTCAGTACAATACTATTTACACAAATTAAAATAGTTATTGTTATGTAATCTTTTATTGTTTATTTGTATTTGGAATGTAGTATACTTGAGAGGACAGTGGAAAGGTTAATTATTAATAACAATTACAATACACGTACATATATTTATACAAAATGAATAAATAAATTAAATGAGTTTGTTTATTGCACTATTGCGATTACTGTGATATGAGTCTTCATGACTTTTCATGTTTCCTTCTACTGCTGTACCACGTTTACTCTCATTGAGTTTCTCATTTGGTCCTCTGTTTTCCTCCTCAAAGTCATGCCGACCATTACTTGTCTCATTGCTACTGTGGTTAATTTTATTAATGCTGCAACAATTACTGTTGAGAAAGGTTTGCTTATGATAATGCTTTCTACTACCGATTGATGATGATGATGGCCGTTCTCTTATGAAGAACCATCTGCGATCATCATTCTCTATCCTCTCTCGCCTCCTACTGGCAGGTGGTAGCTCATATTCTCCCATACGTATCATGAATAGCTTCAAAGAGCAGTACATTGTTAGTCCCAGATGAAGGAGTACAACAACTGAAATAAGGCCCAACCAAATTTCCAACGAAAATGAAGCATGGTGTGCGTCTGTAGCTATCTCGGGTATCGTGAAATTTAGTACTTTGTCTTGTTGGCTTTTGGTGAAGTTTAGCACAGGAACCAGCCGGAACCACTCGTGATTAACGTGGGCTCCCAACGTTTTTTGATCCGAAACAACCACTGGAGGTTCCATCCCATCCCACTCTTCCAAAATCCGAGATAAATTGTGGGCCCATACAAATGGCATTGTGTATGTAAATATATTTTGCGCAGTCGGGGAACTTGCATTTGGTGTGTATGCACAGGGGAGCGGTTTGGATGGCATTTCTATCTCATTTATCTTTATGGAACAATCGCATTCTAATTTGATTTCAATTGCGCCCAATTTATCAACCTGAATGGTCGTTTCACCAGCATTATCCGCGCACTCATAAGTTACATTATCTGCGTTTGTTACTACGATCAATCGATCATCTACCTGGGTAATGATTACTTCATCACTGTGGTAACAACGAAATGAGCATGATTTCAACAGTGCCTCATCGTCCCCTTGTTTAAATGTGGTAGGTTCAGTCTTCAGACGAGCTGCTAACGAAGTGCACTTTAGGGACTGTACTGAATGTTGACCATATCGAGGAACCATGCAAAGTTTGTCTTCGTACACGGAACAGTATCGTAGCATATGATTTGTAATAAGAACAGAACGACTTCCTTCTCCAACTTCCTCCGCAAGGTATGCCGCTTCTTGTGGGTACACTTCGCAGATTTGATTTTGAAATGCGAATTTTGTGTGAACAATTTCATGAAGTTTCCATTCTACATTTTTACGTCGCAAGGGGACATTTAATGTTACGTGAACTTTGTCTTCAGTGAACAAACAATCGGCAATGGGCAGCTTGTAATATTTCCCAAGTTCGTTATCCGTAGTGCTTATGGCCAGTGTGTAGTTTAATGAGACTGTCAAATTTTTGTCCAATCTAGACAAGGTTTGTTGGAGATAGTTAGGTTGGATTAAATTTCCTGGCAAATGTTTCGTTTTGCACGATTGTACAGCGGCTTGGATTAAGTCAGCATGCATTTTTGTGGAAAGTAATCGTAAAGACCAAATTGACTCAAGTTTTTGCTCAGTGAGTAGTCCCGACATGGTACTGATAATGTCAGCCATTTCTTGGGTATACGCCTGCGTGGACTGCTCAAAATCTAGGAGTAGCTCATGCTCCTTAATCAAGGACTCTCGAACCTACATAAAAATAAACGTGGTTTAAAGTAGTCACAAGTTTAGCTAACTTATAAATTTTTGTTAAATGTCGTCAGTTTTACCGCATTGAAATGCGAAGCCCATTCCTCATTCGATCCAAATAAATTTCCAGTAAATTTGCTAACTGCAGGTCTCAAAAGAAAACCTGCCAATAATGAAGCTGCCGCGAGAACTGGAGCTGCTTGCCGTTTTTTTCTTGCAGTAGTAGTAGTAGTTGGTGGTATCTTCCTAAACTGTTCAGTTAAACTGTCCTTTTTTTCGAAACTCGTTTGGTCGTGTTTAGAGAAAAACTGTTCTCTCTGCATTTGTAAATCCTTTACAATATGTTTTGACGCCAGAATAAATTGTCGCTCGAGTGCGCAATGATAGTGTCTGTATTCGGCAGTTACGTTACTTTCACCACCTCCAGAACAAGAGTTTTTGTAACTCATGTTAAATTTATTTTGTGCTGGAAATTCGTCAGGAATCCTGGGAAGTTGAACGTGGAAGAATATTGGAATCGTGGCTTCATACAGCGTAACACCCTTCACCTAAATAAGGAATCGAGGAACATGGTTATCATAATTATTCAATAATTTCCAAATTGTGATTAAGTTGTGTTTTCAAGTACAGCTTTGAGAAAATCACCTCGACATTGTAAACGGGAGGAACTGCTTTCACTTTTATACCGTGTTTTAAAGCTGTCACTGACAAAAGTGGGTAATATGAGAACCATTCCAAACCTCCCTAAAAATCGTTCCCCAAATTTTTCCATCCTCATAATTGACCAATATGCAAAGGTTTATGAACCATAAATACTAATTAATCGCAATTGCGATAGCAAAAATATATGGAATTATATCCCAAATCCCAAGTTCAATGGCTCGTGTGGAGTGACGATAATATTATTGTCTTCTGATATTTACGCGATGCGGATCTTTGTCGACTGAGCTTCCTTTAATGCAAATGTAATTCACTTCTGCTGGGGTTTACCTTGCGGAGTTCTCAATCATAAATGTTTTTATCAAAAGACAAACATTGGTCCATGTTCACGTTCACACACTGTAGGCAACTAACAACAACAAACAACCCCTTTTTATAAGGTTGGAATATAGACTGATGATGTCAGATAAATTTGTGCATTACGATGATAACTAATAATTACGTTACTCGTTTAGACATTTCGATTGATATAACTTTTGTTGTTGATTGTTAAAAGATTTTTCATACGCAACCCGGGGCAAAAAAAACCTTTTGTTTGTTAGCCATTTGCATTAACAACCAAATTAGTTTTCAATCCCCAGAGACATGTACCTGGGGGGTGAAAATACAAGTGGGGCACAAATCCTTCCCCTAAGGTTTTTACATTACCAATTTTGGGCTCAATAGGTTTAACAGTGTGAGAGAGAAGGGAAGGCCGGAAGGACATACATTCATAAACACATTTGTTTCGCAAAATGTCAATAACAAACGCAATAATGTGCAAATAAAAAAGTAAATCAAACCAACTCCATTTTATTTTTTGTGGTAAAATTCACGGAATGTTTAGTTAACTTTATTATTTCACTCAATATATGCGAGTAGGTACATATATGTACGTATGTTTGTATCTGAATAATCTTATTGATTCTACAAAAAATCAATGTTTTAATCTAAATAAGAAGCATCATACATATTACATATAGTGCAATAATTCATTCAAGAGTTCAATAGCGATGCGGTCATATATATTTACCATTACACTACCAAACTAAAACTACAACATTTTGGCATACACATGTATCAATATCAAACTATTTCATCTTTATTTAGGCGGAAATCTGATGAATAAACCTGATGAATAAACTTGAAAACTTTCCATGCCATGCGCAACAAAAACAAGCATCAACTCTAACAAATATTTATCTTATTGTCGTACCCAACAAAGAGCATAAAACATCCGAGTATTTACTTTCAAACGGAAACTTACCCTACGCTATTAACTTGTACCATGACATAATATGAGGTGTTTAACAAACTCGATACCTTTCTAAAAAAATATCTTTTTAGGGTATACGCTCAATATAGTAGTAATAATTATATTAATAATACGTATAAACTAGCTATACATAATTAACAGACAAAGCACTTCTAACAGTAAGAAGATTGATTGGAATATATAGAAAACAAGTCATTTGAATATTTAAAAAAAATAAAACCCTTTTTATACCTTAAAATACCAAACTACAAAATACAAATATTGTAATGTATCTCAAATGAGTAAACATATATATTCGTGTTTGCCGCGAAATCGGCATTATTTATCAATCAGGGGCCGCAGATGTTGGGTGGTGGTTCATTACCCTCCAGAAATTATCAGATTGGGATTGTCCTCCTAAGTTAATTAGATACAATATTTGGCCAAAATGTTGTCATGATAACCCTCATTCATGATCATGGGTTATATTTTGAATCTCTGGATGAAGAATGAATGTTGTGCACTGTGCTAAATAGTGCGATGGAAATTTGTGATCTGGTATGACTTCCAGTTTCAAAATATTTCTAGCAAACATTCAAACATTATCATCACAATCACACTTTTGAACAGTTACTGATATTGAACTTGTGTTGAAGCATTTTGCTTGTCCAAGGTAGAAAAGTATCCTAAGACTTCGGCGTGTGAACTTTTAATTACTCCATTAGAGAATCCGGGTGGTAGTTGACAATATGACTTTGGAGATTTTCTTCGGTAGAGAAACTTTTCCCACAGGTCATGCACCCGAATGGTCGTGATTCATCCATAGTCATGTGACATTTTTTATGAGATGCCAATTGATTGCTCGTGCTAAAGCACTTGTTACACAAATCACAGGAAAATGGTTTTTCTCCTGTATGCATACGGCGGTGAACGACTAGCCGGGAACTATTTACGAAGGCGAGATCACAGTACTCACATTTGTAGGGACGCTCTCCTGCAAAAAAAAGTTTAGCGAAAAAAACATAAGATTTCTAGGCAAACAAAAAGAAATGCAACTTGACTTGATTCAAAAACATTGGAAAGATCTTGTTGCAGATCGGGCATCTAGGGCCTTCACCTGATACGGAAATGATAATATTAGATTTAAACAAGCCAAAATGGAAACGGAAAGAATTTAAATGAGATGTTTTCATACTTCAACAACTTTTAAATTCAGATTTATGATTCAGACCTGTGTGAGTTTTCAAATGATCTCGATAGGGATACTTGTGAATGAAAGTTTTCTGGCAAAACATGCAGACAAAAAGTCCGTCCTCATTCTGTTGATATTCAATATTGTTGCTGTTCATTCCATCTCCTAAATCTACCAATGAGTCACGTCTGCTTACACACAAAAGATAAAGTCAAAATTAATATCAACAATGAATTTAATAGAATTAAATTTTCTTAAAGAAAAATGATGATTACCTCTGCATTGCAGCATCCTCATTATCATTGAACCCGGCGTCTTCATACAGCTGCTCATACTCGTTATAATCCTCCTCCTCCTCTTCTACCCATGGACTATTTGCATCCATAAAATGACCTCGTGTCGCAAAATGCTCTGCATGATTCTCCTCCCCAATAATTTGATCCTCATCTCCCGTCTCACCATTTTCATCGTCGTGGTACACCTTCTGATCATAGTAGTCATACTCAACGTCAACATCGTTTCCATCTTCCTCCGTTCCCTCTTCAGTTTGGTGGTCATTCTCAGGTGCAACAGCGAGAGAAGGATCCAACTTTGTTCGTTTTCCGTTAGATGAAGTTGATGAGGTGGAAGGGGAAGGCGGAAAAGTGTCATCGTCCTCCTCTGGAGTTGTAACTGATATCACGGTAGTTTTCCCAGACTTTCCATTCCTCTCAACGATTGACTTGCTTACAATAGGCCGTGTGTGAAGAGTGGGGTTCGGCTTTGGAGGATTCATAAATAGCCCTTGGACTCTTGGTTTTCCTGGAGGCGCATCAACAATTGGATTGATTACTGGTATGTTGCTGCTTTCATAGTCAGGGAATGAGGGAACCTTGCTGTGCCATTCGTTATAGATCATATTCTGCAAGGTGGTTCTTTCGTTTTTGGACATAAACAGATGAAGCGTATCCTGCTTCAACTTGGTAAAATCCAACAATGGTCGTTTTGGAACGGCCCCAGCCACAATGTCAACAATGGAGAATGCAACAGTTTCTTGGAATTTTATAAAATCTCTGTGTAGCTCCTTCAGTCTTTCGTGCAAGTTTTTCAGCTGACCCAAATGAAATGAACAAGAATAGCATAAAGGAAACTCAGACTTTATTGATTTTGTATGAACAAACTCCATATCCATTGGAATTTGATAGATTTCGTAAAACATTTCTCGTAACTCGCAACTCAATTTGCTTTCTGGCTCAGTCAATTTTTCTGCAAAGGGTCGAATAAAACATCGGTCATTGCAAACTAGGCAGTGCTCCCCAATTACTTCCCCTTTCAGTTGATTGTCAGGGGGAGCTACCCCATTTCTGTTGGAAGGGGAGCAACATGGAGACTCTTCATCTTCAGACTTGATGGATTCTGTTGTAGATCGTCGGGATGAAGTTTGTAGTGGTTGGACACTTTTGCCCATTAACTTTGACGACTTTAAGCTCATCCCTCTAGTATGTGACAACAGGTAATATATGACCTTGAATTAAATTGGGTTCGGCTGCAAATCAAATTAGACATTCAAAACTCGTTTTATTTCATTAATCAAAGTAAATTGCAAATATAATTTGAACTAAACATGTTGGCAGATAACTTACGTTACAAGTTTACACTTTAATAAACTGCCTTCGAGTTCACTGAAATTGAAAAAATGGCTGCTCCCGTTCTGGTAATAATTGCGATGTGCGTACAACTGCTAAACTCGCCAAGCTCAAACTTGTTGTTTTGCAGTGGATCGAATGAGACAACTCGTCTTCGTGTGTTGTATTAGTAGAAAATTATTGGAATCTTGATCGTGGAATTGAACTGGCTGGTGCACCTCTTTCTTCGCAACACACTACACACACACTTACGACGAGAAGCGTCTCGCTTATTTATTATTACACTCTTTCTTGCATTACAATAAAGTGATCAGTGTGTACCACTGCCTGCGTATCAGTACTTTTGCTAGTTCGTCCATCAAGCACACAACCCGTTTCTCTACTTCTCTACTGTTTTTTTTTATTGCCGTGAGCTTCTGCCCTTAGTCAGTAATCTTGTCCGCGCAATATTACACCAAATAAAAAGAACACCACTGGACATTACATACCACTACTCACAAGCCTACTATTGTTTATTTTCCAAGTATACTTTTTACTTTACTAGGGAAACTGCACTGTTTGCAGTTGTTTCTAGCTGGAACCAGAGGAATGGGGCTTTTATGGACATGGAGATGCATGAAGAGAAGAAAAAAACCAACATGTGCAATGTGTTTGCGCAGCATACATACCATAAATGAAGAAAGGACACACAATTATACGGACGGGTATCGCTTTTCTCTTTCCACGCTTCGTGCTCCACCGGGAGGAGTACCCAACTAGAATGATATTTGGTACTGCTGGTAGTGCTGGTCACTCACTACTACTACTGGAGGAATGTTGCTCATTTTGCCTGTTATCGGCAACACTAAAAATCTATGCTAACAACAACAAAAGAGTAGTAGTGAGCTGAGCAGTACTTTTTATGTAGCACAGTACTTTACGAGTTTAGTGGGGAGCACATTATTGACAATATGACAATTGGCAAAAGATATCGCGCAGTTAATATGAATGGATTTTGAATGCATATGCTGAACACTGGTGCACATACATATTTGGCTATATAAAGCCGGCATTTTTTGGTAGTCTATTGGACCTTTGGTCTTTCACATATAGAAACGTGTTAATTATTATCAGTTTACACACTGTTTTTCACATTCTAAACACGGAACATGCAGTTAGCGTTCGTGAAAGCGTGCTTGTTTGTATTTTGTATAGGTATGATATTATATGAATATTTAACAGGTCTCCTATAGTCAAGTCATGACTCATGACTCATGATGACTATCTAGGTTTTACTTTTACAAATTACACAAACCCTAATTTTTAGCTAACAAACAACGAAATAACTTACATTAATGTTTAACTACCTAAAACACGTCAAATTTTATTGGAAACTTAGAAAAAACATTAAAAAACATTGTAAGTACATAATTATGTAACACCATAAACATTAACAGATAATAAATTAAGTTATAGTTAAAGATGTCTTATAAAAAATTAAGACTTATTATTTAAAGTAACGACAAAATGCTTTAAAATTAGCTGACTTATGACTGCGGTTGTCTCCGGAAATCTCCGTTATTCTTATTTCAAGCACGAGGATTATCGATTGTGGGGCAATAAAAAGAGCTTCTAATGAAAATGACCAGAGGAAGACAAAAGCGTGGATATTAATTGTTACAATGCCCAACATAATAAACCCCCGGACCTTATTTTAAATAAGAAACAAACGGCACACTAATGAAAGGAACCTGCATTTGTCAACTATTTGATCTGGTTTTTTAACTCGTCCGACCTAATGTCTTTTCTGGTATCGATTCCCGAAAATAAAATTCGGTTCTTTCCTGCTATGCATGTTGCAGGCTCCTGCTTCATTGTTTATAAATCCAGGCAATTTATATGCGATACAATTGTAAAACAATTATGTATGATTATTGTTATATTTGTATATACTGCTTTGCATTTAGTACTTATGTCGAATGTACATGATTTTTTATTTATAGGTATTCATATGTCTATTTTATTACGTTAGTGTAGGTCAGAGGTCAAGTCCTTACTGATGCTAGATCTTTTCCAATTTTGTACAAATAGATAGGGGACTTTTGACTTTTATCATCATCATTATCATATACAGACGTGAGATCCTAATTTAAGATATGAAATTTGTTTTCATAAATGCTTTGAATTGATGTAACGATATTGATTTAGACATTTGAATAAATTTGGCATTACAATCCACTATCGGCGGTGAATGCTGGTACCATCTACGTTTCTTCAGAACGATTTTTTCCTTTTTTTACAAGCCATCGTAAAAATATGATGATATACTTTGTTTGTTCGGAACAAAGCCTTGCAAACCCGTCTTTGTTTCGGAACGGTGCTTCCGCATTTCACAAGCCATCGTAAAATGTGATGATAAATGTGGTAACATGCAAAGTGCTCGTTTTACACTTAAATTTTTAGTTTAATGAAAATGGCATGACATTATGCTGTAGTTTTCGAGTATACCAAAAGTTTGAAGAAAATCGGTGAAAGTACGTTTTCACTCCCCCATCCCCAGTAACGAAAAAAGTGTGAGCTGTTGCATGCACAAAGTGTGGTGAAATTATGAAATGGCATGGATTGAACACCTAACTGGACAACTCCAGCTCATTCCACTATAGACTACATCATATACAATAAGAAGTGTTGCCCCGGTGAGGACAATAAGGGGTCATGCACCAAATATGTTATCAGTTATCACAAAGCCCAATACCTTTTTTGACATATTTGTTAGTTGTCACTTATGCATGCCATAAATGTCAATAAACACTACATAATCAGAGCACACGAAATTTATCCAGTGATTTTGATAACGGCGAGTGTGAACGTTCCCAAATAACAACCAAGCATAATATTATACTGCTACACTGAGACAGATGAGATGCACTGAAATGCATTGCATATGCATAGAGTTTGCATGTACAAAGTACAAAATATATAAACAATACTTGCCGCGCTTGACGCGTTGATCTCTCAGAGGCATTGTGATAAATCATATACACATGGTTTTCGTTAATGTGTATGAATGCTACACAGGAGATAAATGGAGAATCCACAGTATG
>JAHZNC010005358.1:0-18224 GCA_027744095.1 Zhuqinia jingwanae | reverse complement strand
GTTAATTGTAGTTAACTAACTATAACTAACTTAGTAGTCGAAACACTGCAGTTAGTAGTGAAAACAGTTCATAACTATTGCTTTACTTAGGTTTATTTTAATTGATACGCTTGCTTGTGCTTAGTCCGCGATCACTGTCATATATGTATGTATATACTTTTGCCTTTCCATCTTAGATGAAAGGCAAGTATATGCATATATAATAGTGATCGCTGGTGCTTAGTAATTTCCTCTACATTATTTATTTATTACTTTAATTGATGGTCATTCTCTAAATTCTTTTCCTACAACTAACAACTATACATACTTATGTTAATACAGTATATTTACTGTATTTGTATTAATACAGTAAAAGATATATTATTTAGTAAAGTCTATATATATGTATATGTATATAAAGATATATAAATGTTAGTTTGATCATGTACACATATGTAATGATTACTTTAGCAAACAGCCACAGCGTCCTCAGGTATTCTACGTTTACTTTTTGTATTGCACGTTTGTAGTATTTACATTGACTTTATATTTTAACTGCAGGGTAAGCTTGCAGTGGAGCACCGAATTTCTAACATTCATTCATTCATAATAATATAGAACAAATTATATAATATACACATGCATACCTACTAAACACAATAATATGATATATTTTTGTCCACATTTTTCATCTCACAGTTAAATCTAATAGTAATTGTGCTACTGGTTTTGTCACTGTTTCAACTTATAATCTAATATTGTAATAATTTTAAAGCTTACACGGCTTTTTTTATACATTTTTTTATATGAAATATACATGATTAAAATCTCTATAATATCATGGCATGGCATCACTGGTCTCCTACATAAGTAGCAATCATGGAATAAAACAAACGGGTCACCTTACAAGTATCATATCTTACTATTGATAGTGAAACCTCCTATTCAAAAACGTAGCTTCCGAACAAATTAATGCATGAGCAAACAACAAAAACCTTTTCCAATTAAATACTCATGAGTTTTACATACTGACGTATATAAAAATATTTGAATTACAGAATAACGGCATTAAATATAACTTCAAGCCATAAATCATAAAAGTCATGGATGGAACATAAGAATTTGTGAAAGTCACTTTTATAGTACTCCAACCAAGAAAACGTAACGTAAAAGACATTTGAGAATATTTTTGGTCACAATTTAAACCTAGGCTCACACGTGAATGCGTTTGTACTTAAATTTATTACGCTTCATGTTCGAAATCTATGCATCTAAAATCTTTAAGGTGTGCTTTTAAAATCGAAAATCTATATTCAATTCTAAGTAGAACGTATTGTGGAGCGTAAATGAAATGAAAATATATTCGAAAATATTTCCGCTTACAACAAGTAAAAATATTTCTCGGAGGGTTGGTTGGGTTAAATTAAAACGATAAAAACTATTTAAATGCATGCAAATCAAATGCACAACGTACCCATATTAAAATACACGTAACAAAGTATGTGTTTGTTTTCACTACTGTAGTTCTATTTCTATTTCAAATATATATATGTAAGTTATATAAGTTAGATACAACATGAGTTATTTATTACATAGCCATTAGCCATCTTTAGAAAGCGCGTTCGACAGCCCTGGTAGCAGACTCGAAGGTATTGCTCATACCGTAAATTGAGCGGGAGGCGTGAGAAAAATAGACAAGTATGTAAGTCCCGTCAAAATTGACGCTAGTGTCAGGAAAAACAACTGAATACTCGCCTGGACGGTTTGAACCTATACTGTCATCTTCAAGACAATAATCGTGAACGTTATTCTTTGGGGAGTATACATACGCGACGTACTCATCCAAGCTTGAAAAATCAGCCTTGAAAAGTGCGATCCAGTCATCTTGAGTGGTTTCAAGGGTTGGACAAATTTTAAAAAAGACTTTGTTTTCTTCGTTGGTATACCACATTGGAATAGTATGAAACTCTACTAATTTCTCTATTGTAGGCCTGAACACTTTAATTTGGAAAGCTGCGGTGACTGGACGATGATCACTGGACCTGTAGTTCATGTGGGATTTGTAGCTTAGTCCATTAATTTTCAAGGTCACATTATCGTAAGCGTTTGTGTTCACATGATATAAGATTCGATCCACCCAAGCTGGACGCCTTTTCGTGTCGTAACTGTCCACTGCAGATTCAAATTTATATGTCGGTGGAAAGCTGACGGCCATTTCACTGAGCTCGGAGAACGCGTCTCCAGTACGGCGAACCTTTGTTAATTGGTCGTGCTTCATGAGGTCATGGCCCTTTCCTTTGGAGACCATTTCAGCTATTTGTGTTGATGTTAGCGTGCCCTCCAATCGGAAGTTTAGGTCTCCAAACCAAAAGACGTAGTCATGAAAGAGAATATTGGACGTTTCTTTGTATGTAAATGTTTGGCCCGTCAAAATATTCTGATAGTCATCCACCCTCTCTTGACAATATTGGTCGTGAGGTGTGAGGTGACAGTTGACTAAACAAAGAGAACAACCATGAATACCCAGTCGAATGGATACAGCGCCCTTATTTCCCCACATTCCACCAAATCCTCTACGTGTCCACAAGGTTTCCACGTCCCTGAGAAAGGTTAAATGACTCCTTTTCAGGAACAGGCTCGTTACTATTCCCTGCATCCGAAGAGTATGGATTTTTACCAAGCCAAGGGGTGCTAGCATGTCCCTTATCTTTGTCGTCCATGGGTCATCAAACAATGTATCCCAAACAATGTTTTGTGGCTGGGCTTTCACCTCTTGCATACCGATAACATAGAGATCAGGAACATTAATATACTCAGATGACGAACGGTTTCCTGATTCCAATCCAAGAAGTTGTTTAAAATCTTCATCTGATGCAGGAAACTTGGTTCCAACATTATAAGTAAGTATATAAACGATGAAATCTTCCATTTTTCTCAATTAGGTTATAGTATTTATTGCAAGGCTGACGTCTTTGTACCTTAATAGAGGATTCAAAATAAGAATTTCAATATTATTTGAAAGTCATTCAAGAATTTACAAATGTACATACCTACGTATAAAGTCAAAATTCACATATAACTTACAATTTACGTTAGCTTATGGCAAAGGCAAGTCGTGTTCAAGTAGGCAGTAATATTATTGCTGTACTGATAAGCATGTATGTACCATAGTTAATCCTCCTGTACCTACTGCAAGATTCAATGAGTATGTGATTTTAGTTCATTTATGTACCTACAAGTTTTAAAATGAGCCGAGCTACATCCGGACATGAATCAAAAATGTTTGAATATAATGATCCGAGAATTAACATACCACTATAATTTGGAAGCTAGACCGAAAATAAAAGGAGTTGTCGTACGTCAAATATAATAATATATGGACAATCACGGGCTTTTGGCGATATTATTGACTATAGTGACTACAAAAGAATATTATCACAATTTCCTTCTACACTCCATTGTTCGTGTCCACGCCAATAAAGGGCTGATGGAAGCAAAGTTTGTTACTGTTGAGCCTGCGTCAAGTTGTACGAACTGTAATTATTTAAAAAAAAAAACAAAAAAAAACATACAAGTTGTTATTACAGCCATCAGAATAAAGTATTTTTGTGAGAAAATGTGATTTTTGTCATAATTTATAATCTGATAAAATGAAAGCATTTTTGATTAGGTATGTACATTGACAGTAGTGTACATTAAAATCACGATGATCATGATCATTATCTCAGCTGAACCCATTTTCATTCGATACAGACAGATAAAGATAAATAATTCTCGGATTTCCCATTACCAGAAATGGATGGCATAAACACACCTGCAACGTCTACGCCAATGTCATTACTTTCAATGTCTCAGAGAAAAGGAAGTAGCATAGAAGTATTTTTATTTTATATACAGCTACTAATTGCACAATTTGAACCTTCAATGTTAATATACGTTTGATAATTTATGAATGAGTGGATCACTAACGTACCTGCGTTTAAAAAATATATATTTGTAGGAATAGAAAAGGGCTCGGTTTCAAATTTGAAAGTAAGTAGTATATGTATGTGTGTGTGTCACCACAAATGATATTTGTAGCACTAAAACCACTGAATTAGCTGCTGCTGAATGAGCAAAATTTTCGAATTGAAATTCTTTACGTAACAAACAAGGCAACCTGATTAGAGGCAACCGCTGTTCTGCGTTTCACGTAAAAATGATTCTTTATTCATTATACTACCAAGACATATTTTCTTTGTAATCATTAAATTGATTCGATTGAAGGATTTTGAAAAGCATGTTCACATCAGCGGAATGTGAAGTTTTTTAATACATTTTACACATAAATACAAAAGCGCTGGGATTGGGACAATCAAACACTTTAGAATATCTACACGCAATGAATATACTCACACACACGATGATATGATAACTTTGCGAACAGAAAAATAGTTTTTAAATGTTTGTCATCATGTGTGTGTAAGTTTCAACGATATAGAGAAGTATGTGGTGCAAGTGCAACTGTAGTGAGACTGGGAAACAAACGCGATGATGATGATGATAAATTGAAGAATAGAGAATGGGTAGACCACACCAAACCTCTACTACTACTACTTTGCTCTATTTTGTCCACCTGCTTAGGTATCTTATTTTTCAATCTTTTGTTAGCCCTAAAAAGTCACAGCAACATGCGTGTAATACAATATGAGAATCGTCTGTGAAGTGAACGCTGTGGTTTTGCGTTGCAAGTTGCATTGCAATAATTATACCTTCACCCTTTCCCAACATTTAAGTACATCAAATCAAGTCAATCCCTTGATTATTTTCTGTATTATGTATGTTTTGTAATGGACAATAGTTGGTAGTATAATAATGGACGTCTCATCTGTACTCTGTTCTAGGTATATAAAAATACATATGAAATATTCAACACAATCCCATCATCAATTTAATATTCAAGAGAGCCAGACCAGGGTATCTTATAACCATTTGCACATGTAATAATAATCAGAATCACATGTTTATGAGGTCTACAATCTGGTTTTCCACTCTTCTCGCTTGTGATATAGTGGTGGCAGAGAATGAGAGTAAGATCAAGATGCAGAAGAAAAAATCCAAAATAACTACGGATAATTCTGCTCGTAATATTTTGCTCACAATTTTTTTTGCATATAAAAAGTGGATTTCATTCAACTCGACATGACCAGCTACCCAAAATTCTTGAAAATAAAAATGTCAACTAATTTTAAGCAACTTCAGATTAATAAAAATTTTCTTGTATATTAATATTTTCTAATTCAGGTATCATATCATTATCATTTACGTATCGTTGAAATTTTAAACCATATACATACCCAATATTTTATGCATTATTCATCATCAGACTTCATGATTCATGATGTGGTTGGACTTCGGTCGAAAGACCTTGATGGTTTTGGTGAACTTGAACATGAAATTGTATTTTACTCTTTGTACTTACAAGGTAAGCAATACGTAAATGTGTACTTCTTTCATCATATCATTATCATCATCATTTTTTTTCATAGCAAAAAATCTCCAGTGCCATATTTTTTTTGCCTAATTGCACACAACGTTTATGCCAATTCTCAAGCTCGCATAAATAAATAAAACAATTCTTGTATCTCTCCAGATGTGAACTGTAAACCATCATCATTCGCAGGAATTTTAAGCGCATACAAATTAACCATTAAATTGTTTTACAGCCAAAGGTTTCATCAAGAAAAATCTATCCTGTTTTCCTTGAAACCGAAACCCAAGAACCTTACAAGGAAAAATATAAATCTTATACACAATAATTGACAAAAAGTACCAATTTTCCGAAAGCCAAGCAGAAATAGATAGTCTGTAACTATAGTTACATTACATGATTTCATTTTCAGCATGTAAATAATGAATAATTTTTTAGGGTTTAACGAATGTCGATAAAGTTTTCATGTAAATAATTTTCAGATGCACACACTAATACCGAATTTGTATAGATAATCATTTTGAAAAAGTCAGACAATTTTTTTTTCATTTTTTTTTACTTACAATAGACAATGTACTACAGGGTTTAGGGTACCAACCCTAACTAAAAAAAAATTCAAGATTTGGTTTTGCTTCCTTTATGTCAATGCATTGGACTATTAGGCACACAAATATGTTGTATGGTGCACAAGTAGGAAGCAGACAAAGACAAACATACATCAATGGTCATAGTCATTCATTAGGGTTAAAGTAAGGCTGAGGGAATAGCGCTGCCACAAAAAACGTTGCCACCACAAAACACGTTGCCACCACAAATACGTTGCCACCTCAAAACACGTTGCCACCACAATCTCGATGCCACCACAAGTACGTTGCCACCACAAAACACGTTGCCACCACATTTAAATTATATTTAAATGTATTTAGTTAGGTTAGGTTAAAAATATTATTTAAGATCAAAACTTTAAATATTTTAAACCTAACCTGACCTAACCTAATTAAATACACTTAAATATAATTTAAATGTGGTGGCAGGGTTAGGTTAGGTGGCAACGCGATTGTGGTGGCAACGTGTTTTGTGGTGGCAACGTGTTTTGTGGTGGCAACGTGTTTTGTGGTGGCAACGTACTTGTGGTGGCATCGTGATTGTGGTGGCAACGTGTTTTGAGGTGGCAACGTATTTGTGGTGGCAACGTATTTGTGGTGGCAACGTGTTTTGTGGTGGCAACGTTTTTTGTGGCAGCGCTATTCCCTCAGCCTTACTTCAACCATTCATTCGTGATTGTGGTGGCAACGTGTTTTGAGGTGGCAACGTATTTGTGGTGGCAACGTGTTTTGTGGTGGCAACGTGTTTTGTGGTGGCAACGTGTTTTGTGGTGGCAACGTTTTTTGTGGCAGCGCTATTCCCTCAGCCTTACTTCAACCGGAAAAACTTGGAAAAATTTAATTGCTTTAATATAAATTTATAATTGTATACTAAATTTTTATATAGCTGATTGCTAACAATTCGGTTTGTGCTTAAAAATTTCAACAGGTTTTTGGTTGTTCTACCTCTTCATGACAGTATTTACTACTAAAACTAAAACTAAACTAACTCATAGTGCAGCTTTGATCAAATGCGTTAACGTTGACAGGAGACATGCCAAAATGTTAATCGTTTTGTGATTTACTGATATCAATTAAAAATTAATTAATGATTATTACTAATAACATATTAGTTTGAAAGTAGCAGCAACTTTCACGATAAACAACCAAAAACGCAGTAAACAGGTAAAAGACTGCGACACAGGTGACCAAAACAAACATACTTGACTTCGCGGTCTTTCTTACAGGGGCAATGTACAACTACCTAAATTTGTCTCAAACGTCCGTGCTGGTGAACAAAGAGAAAATATAAGCGTGTGGTGCAATGCAATAGGTATATGTATTTGTACAAGATGAGAGTCAAGTCTAAGATAAGCTGCTGGTAAACGATAGTGGATGCAAATATATTATACGATAAACATACTCTGTGAACTGTGAACCATGGTTACACCAGATTACTTACCATTTCAGTTAATTCCCTCGTAGTTTGTGGCTGTCTGTAAGAATAAACGGTAGGTGGGGAAAGGACGTCAATCCAAGTGAAAAATAAAATATCCTGGAATCGGGAGGCAATGGCAGACTGGCTAAATTGAAGGAGGACTGCCCGACTATCGTTCCGCTCCTCTCTGACCTAAATGGGACGGAACGAGGAAGGTACTCGAGGATGGGCTGCCAGGGGTAGTGCATGGTTGCGACAACAACGCTGGAATCGCTGCTTACTCTTGATTCCTCACCTGTACCGAGTACAATCTCACCATTTCATTGCATTTTGTACATAATGTACCACAACAAGCAACTAAATTATTAAAACACTTCAACTGTTGTATTCAAATTTAGGGTGCTGGCGATGAACACTCGTGCCGTTGTGAACGTTGCAAAAAAGACTCATTACACTCAATGGGAAGCAGGCGAATGACAAATGCAAGGTGATGGGCTCCATTGACAACGTCAGCACAAATTGACAAATTCAAAACTTGCAAAGATATTTAAATTATGAAAATAAACATATTGACTCTTCTGCACATTTACGTTTTTGCCATTCTTTATTCTATTCTGTGAATTCTAACAAACAGTACATTTTTACTTCACTTTTTAATCATACATATTTATAAAAAAAATTAAATGAATAGCATATGATACATTCTATAGAAATACAAAGTCTCAAAAAGTATTTCGATTTTTCCGAGACTCTGGTGGTACAAAAGTTAATCAGTCGATGCAATAATATGTTACAAGTCATCATATTATTAACAGCGTCACAAACTATGTAGTTCATCGATTCGGTTTGTCTATAAGCTACTCCCCTTCTTTTGGCTTCCACAAACTATAAACTAATAATATTTTAACAATTATAAATTATTTGCTGCGCATTCTAAATTTATTTTATGGCATGGGTGGAACTGCGATCAACAGCAACTAAGCCATTCTTCTCCTTCATTTTTTTCTACTCTACTTCTGTTATACCACCAAAGCCATTCATATTATCAGGATAATTTCCCAAAATGGCAACCAGGTCACTGTAGCTCCCTGCCGAGGGAACAGCCCGAGTTTTAACATAGTCCATTAGCTCTTTTTCTGCCTTACTCAGACCAAGTTTCTCACAGAGCGCAAGCAATACTCCGGCATTCTCGCCCTTGCCCTGTTCTCCTAACACTGCGTTCAGATACTCCAGCACTTCCGTCAATTGATACTTTCCAGCTGCATACGTCAATTCGACGAGAACATCCGGCTGGAACCAATTTTCTTGTAATACACCAGCGTAAATATACTCAAGAAGAATGCCCAGCGCCTTTCCGTTCAGATCCTCCAGTTGAATGATCCCGGTCTGACCCTCCGACAAATTGGATGCAAACATGGCCTGGAACACTGAGTTCCGAGCTAAAATACACCAACAAGAATAAAAATTAAGACTATTAGATTATTTTTTAAGCACGGATTTTATCTTATTTATTTGAATCTCTAACCTCCGAGAATGTTTTTGTGTACGGGAAATTCTTTTCCATCCTTGGAAATTATCTTGACATCTGAATAATCAGAGCTACCTCCATCCCCCTTTAGCATTGCGATCAGATCAATCTTTAATTTATCGTCCATTTGTTCTTTGAATTGTAGAGATGCAGCGGGGTTAGCGTAGTACGTTGGTCGAGTGGCATACGTTCTCACTGTAAAGTCGATTACAAGGGAGTTTTCGATCAAAGGAAGTTGCTCACTTTTCTCGTTCATCTTGAGAACCTTCTTGAAAGTTCTGTATCCATTTAATTTTAAATTGTTCACTGCAATATTTTTATTTTAAAAAATGTCATAACTTAAATCTCATTATAGTCATTCTTGAAAGGGACGATAAAGGGAAGCAAATTTAAACGTACCAGATCCATATCCTTTGAAGAAGCTCTTTCTATCCTTATCCTTGATCTTGAGAGAGCAAGAATTGCAGATTTCCATATTTTGTTCAGGAACTTGGACCAACTTGCGCACAATTTCCAGCCACTCGACTGTGCTGGTAACGAATGGCTCTCCTGGCTGTGCTGCTGGCGTGGTTATTGTTTCTAGTTCGGATGTGATGGAAAATGTCCATTTACAGGGGATTCCAACTGCTTCACCCAATGTAATAGTGAACTCCTGGGCCTGGAGCATTTTCTTGCAGTGGCGGATTACGCTAAAATTTTCGATTCTCCACTGGAACTTGATCTCATCACAGCGGACCTACATAAAACAAAAGCGACGATAGATCATTGAGTCCATAAATAAAATGAACTTGGGACTTTGAACGACCAAAATATAATTATTTAATTAATGATGAAATTTGACTCACTCCTGTTGTTATTGTTATAGCTGGTGCAACTCGACGCCTCTTGCGAGGTGGCGTTTGTGATGCAGATCCAACTCTTTCCAGTCGCTCCATTTGTCCTCCTTTGCACTGTTTGCACAAATTAATTAATTAACGCATAAAATTCAAAGTAGAAATAGTCAACACGTACAAATAAATGGCCAAGACGAACAGAGGGATGATATAAATTGTCTATTTAATTATTATTTAATTAATTAGACAGAAAACACTGCAGTAAAGATACTAGTAAAGCAAATGACTAGACTACATAGTCAGCTGAGAGAGTCGAGTGGAGTAGGAGAAAGTCTTTTTTTTTTTGCGCTGCTGATGATGGTAAATGGTTTTTTTTATCGTCGCGTTGCGTTGCTTAGCTTCTCCTGCAATGCAATATGCAATTCGTGCGCATGCAATGATTGCATTGCAATCTCATGCATACACTTCACTATCATACTAACTGCCTTTTCTTGTACATGCACTCTGCTTGAAATAGAGTTTTGGGCAAAATGCGACCAATTCGTGGGATTTGAATTATGAAAAAGTAAACATTTTTGAGTTTTGCAATCCAATGATGATCAAGCTACACTTCTTGAAACACAAGTTGTCACAGTGATTGATTAAAACTTAATTACTAATTATAATCATTCCCAATTAATTCTTCTTGCCGATTAGGTGAGACTGTAGTTTATGAACGTATAATGAGTTGAGGCGTGTGTGTTTGTGAGTAAATTAAAAAAAATATATCCTTTTCCCTTTTATTTGCAGGGGCTTGTCTGGCCTGTTGCCAAACCCCAGAAAAATGGACTATTACGGAGACCCCTCAGCTGGACCACATCAGCATCACCATGGAGCCTACAACTGGGTTGGTGTTGGTACACCATATGACGCATATGGTCACGCAGGTCCTCCTCATCCTTCTCCGTACGGAATACCTAGTCCTCTTGTTCCCGGCGTACCTCCAACAGGAGGACCGGTTCCTCCTGGTGGGCCACCACAAGTTCATCCGGTGGCCACAGACGAACAGCAACTACCTGAGGAGTCTGGGACCCTTTTGAATCCCCAAGAGATACAGGCTGATTGTCTGGCCAAATTTGCGAGGTCAGATTATATTATGGAACCGGGTATTTTCAATCAGCTGAAGAGATATTTCCAGTCTGGAGGAAACCCGGAGCAGGTTATCGATCTACTCAGTACTAATTACTGTGCATATGCGCAAATGGCAAATTTAATGGCAGAGTGGATAATTTCAGCTGGTAAGGGAAAGGAGAATTTTTTAAATAGTTATTAGTAGTTAATACCGTAGTTATTCAGATGCTGTGAAAGATGACATGTTATTAATTAATTAAATTGTTTCAGGGGCAAATATAAACGAGGTTCGTCAAATGGTGGAATCCTCGCTACAGGACATGATTCTCAAGACTTTTGATCCGAAAAAGGCTGACACGATTTTCAACGAGGAAGGAGAGACACCTTCTTGGCTGACAGAAATGATTGAGCATCCCACGTGGAGAGCACTCATTTATAGACTTGCAAATGAGTATCCAGACTGCCTTATGCTAAACTTTACAATCAAATTAATTTCTGACGCTGGCTTCCAAGGAGAGATCACCAGTATTTCAACAGCAGCCCAACAAATTGAAGTCTTCAGCCGAATCCTAAAAACTAACGTGTGCAAAATTTTACACAGTAATGAGGATGACGTCCTCCGGCTTGTCAAAGATACTTCGGTATGCATTCATTTCTCTTACAATTAGTAGTTAGTAGTTATAGATAATAATAATATTGTATACACTTTTTACGCTTCATTTTTTTCCCTTTTTTTTTGCAGCAAATGATTTGCCATGCAGAGCACACGCTTGTTTACTCCTGTGTGCTGTTCCACTATTTGATGCGATCTCAAGCTCCTAATCAGCTTATATTGAAGCGCCTCTCACAGGATATTGTACGCACTGCTCGGGACCAATCCCACGACGTTACCCCACTGTACATGGGCCTGTACGGCTTCAGTCACTCGTATCCAAACGAAACACACGTGCTCTCCTCCATGTTGATCAAAAATGCCCTTAATCCAGCCGACATCAATGCCCTTTTTAAAAGCTTTTCCAGCTCAACGAGTGGAGATATAATGCCCCCTCCTGTTGAGCTGATTCGTGTGCCCCAGTTCCTAGAGTTGCTGATTGACATGCTTTTTAAACCAGGATCTAAGCTAAATCCGGAACACAAGTCCAAATACGTCTTTCTTCTCGCTTACGCCTCCTCCGTTTACGAAGTGTGGAAGAAAAATGTGCGCACAAACGTGAAACAGGACGAACTGAAGGCCACAATCCAAGCAGTCGACAAGGTTCACCAACTTATCTACAGCAAGGGCACAAATGAAATCGCGAATGAGATCCAAGCACTATACCAATGCATTCGCACACCCTGCGTCAGCATGGGAATCATCAGATGGATCTACCATGTGGGAAACGCTGCAAATCTTGCGAGCAGCGCGGATGGAATGAATGGGAGTGATCTAGTGAGTGAATTTATTGTGCACTGCAGAGCCCATTACCCAGTTATCAAGGCAATTTAAAAAGGAGAATATATATATATGCAAGTCTGTTTGTTTCAAACTTCGAATAGATTGAGCCCAGTTGTTTTTTACGGTGACAGTGTGTCAGTGATGTATGTTTTAAATTAACTTTAAAAAAAGGATGACAGGGAAGAGATTGTGTAATTAAATTTGTAAAATCTTTTCTATCATTATTTTTTGGAATAAAAATATTCAAACGCGCCGTTTTTTCCTCAACATTTTTTTCTCTCTTAGTCGTACAAAACATTTCAGGTATTTATTTAGGCGATATATTATTTATATTATATATTTTTAAATGTCAACAATAACAAATACTTCGGCATAATTTTCCTTCTCGTGAAATTGCATGTTAGAATACGTAATGGCTTTTACTTCAGTACCTTGCGTGTGCTTGGCTAGGTTAAAGGTCTCGCCGTAGCCAATCGCAGAAATTTTAAAGTTTTCCCGGTCAAATGAGGTAATGTGAATTTTCCTCGCAACGAAATAAGGTTCTGCGTTAAACAAAAACAGCCACTCGTCCAGAAAGCCATATAGCAAGGAGAGCATGTCGTGACCAGAAGCTTCAATGGTTTCAGACCCAAAATTATCAACACGCTCCATTTCGGTTATGTACGCAAACATGCCTGAAATTAACACACAGAGACAAGAGTAATTATATCACATTAAAAAATTAAATCATCCTTTTATTACAAAAAGCTGAATACACACGCACCCATGGCACATTGCTCGAAGGACTCATTTAGATTGTCACCCCACGCATGTATTCTGTAAAGCAAAGTCAAACTTGAATTAAACGCAATTGTTCAATAGTCACAAAATTTTTGAAATTCAAATTATTACTTACTGGACGTCCGCTGTGTGGTCCAGATCTAAAAAATAATAATATTTTGTTATTAGTTCCCATGTAACCCTAGTAACCACGTGTAACTACTGTATAATTAAATTTGAATTAGAAATTCATTCAACAACACGTACATTCATACTTAATTGGAGGTAAAAGTTGTAGTTCTACAGGGGTAATAATGGGTTGAGCAGTTGCTGGATCGGTGTCGCCAACAGAATCCTCAGGCTCTGGTTCCAATGGTTCCTCCTCATTCCCAAGGATATCCTGAGGCTGCTCCATATCTTCCTCTACGACACCTCCTGTAAATGAATGAGGGGGGTCCATCTCCGTTGCACTCATTCCTTCAGTGTCCATTTTGGCCCTGCATTTTTTAAAATAAAAACGATATTATAAGCAAGATAATTCTTGAAAATATTTATTAAAAAAAACTAAACAAGAAGCGCTGACTCTAAGCGACAGGTATGCATGTGTACCACTACTACGGAAATATTGTGCTTTATTGCCGTGGTAGTTGTAAAAAATTTCTTGCTGCTACCCTTCACCGGTATTGTACTCTACCTGTCTTTGTGTCTACTAAATTTTACTGAATCTCAGCTGACCTTTTTGCTGTGGGTGGTGGTGGTGATGCCGACGACGTCAGTGAGCTACTCTCGTCAGAGTTTGTGTTATGATCGTGAGGATGTTTCAAGTTTCTAGCAGACATGATTGATCAGCTTTTGCAAAAACTACCACAAATAAAACAAAAAATACTTTTAGTGGGGAGCACTAAATATTGTTTTCTAATTAAAACAGGTTAACAGCAAGCGTCACATTTAAATTTTTCAAAAAATATCTTCCAAATAGGTGACTAAACGTTGTGTGCGAAGCAATTAATGTTTTGTCATTCATTATTGGTGTCAACTCAACTCACAATAGTCACAATCAGAATAAACACAATTTAATACTTGCCAAACTTTTTGTTGTACTCACCATATTTTATCGGGTGTGATAAAAATTGAGCGGCTTAAACAGATAAAATAACTCTGCTGCTGAGAGATATCATTTGCTGGTGCAGAGTGCAGATAAGGCTGAAAAACTTAAGTAACGACGTAAGTAGTAAGTACACACTAATTTTTTTAACTCTGTTGATTTAAGGCACCTCGAACTTGCAGATAACACAGATAGATAAGGTGAGTGTGTGGTGCTATGCTTGTGCAGATCTATGCAATCCCGCGCCTCCTTTTCTCATCTTCATTTTTTCTTGTTATAATCAGCTGTGAAGATGATGTTATGTAAATAGACTTTGTTTGGAGGCTTGAATGATGATGATATGAATATTATGAATATGATGGTGGTGGGCGTATTAGATAGAAAAGAAGCTACACACCTGTACAGGTACACTAATTGCATTGCAGTACCTAATTATTACGAACAAAAAACTGGTATTATACATATTAAAATATCATATACTCAAACAAAAGTTGGGTAAAAATAAATCATTTATTAATCATCAGGAAAAAATACCACAGCAAATTTTTACACTTACTCATTTTAATAGTAATTTTTATGCAAAAACAAACGTGACTTGGCTTGTTTCATTTCATTTGAGTCATTACTGCCGAGGATACAAGAACCTCTGTCTGTTCTGTTCTATGTATACTATCGCTATCACTACATTCACTACTGCAAGCAAGTAATAAATTTACACACAAAAGTCATAAAGTCATTAAATACGCCATATAGATTTTCTAGTTGTTGCGTAGAATAAGCGTAGTAGTTCATTTTTTTCCATCATTTTAGCAAGCTACAAAACCAGCTTAATTTTTAATTCTCCATTTTACGAAACTCATTTTTTTTAGCAAATTATGAAATGGTGAGTGTTTTAAGAGGTGTATTACTGATTACTTGGGTGTGTTACCTTACAGCAAGCGTCATGGCAACGTCCACAAAAATTGATTCAGAGCTCAACTCCATACTGGAGAAGGGGGAAAAGGCGAACATAATGATTGTATTTGAGGACACTTCACCAGTTCTCAAAAATTTAAATGTGCCTGAAAATGCGAGCCGTGGGGACAGGGCAACAGCGGTCAATAGAGCGCTGGAAGAGCATCGTGAAAAGTGTCAGGCAAGTGTGGAGAAGCTTTTGAAGGATAGAAACGTGACGTACAAGACGTTTTGGATTAACAACCAAATATCGATACAGGGGGCGGACAAGGACCTTGTCCTAGCAATAGCAGAGGATCCGCAAGTGGTTACAATTAAACAGGAAGTGGTGGCCTATTTGATGGGTGATGCTTCCAGTGGTGCAGCCAATTGAGCTCCCAACTATTTTTCAGTAGTAATTAACTGATGAATAAATATTCATTATTATTTTATTACTATTATCATGTGATGGTGCTTGCAATAAGTAATACATCAAACAATAATAAATTTTTTCATAAAGGATTAGAGCGGACAACAAATTTATTTTCACAAAATTACAATTTATTGTACATGATTAATATTTTTTGTACTTCATACTTGCAACTGAATTACATGCAAATTATTATCCCGTCCTCCAAACAAAATAAATTCTCCGCACATGACTGGTTTGGAAAATGACTCAAAATCGGGAGTGTTCTCCATGGCAACAGCATGCCATGATGACTCACCTACCTCTCCTTCAATCAAATTATCCCTTGTCATGTTGTCAGCATGCAAACATACAAATATCAACTGTGGACACATTTGTTTCCCATGTTGTGCATTTCTGGCATATGAATTTTTGTATAGTAAAAAACAGGTTTGATTCCGTGCTGACCCCTCAACACTTTCACTGCCCTGTTGTCGTACACTTTGATAGCAAACAATTGAAGGTGTTCTTATTTCTGCAGCAGGATGGGGAAGCGGAAATATTTGGAGGGTGCTACCAGTATCCACTTGCA
Organism: Zhuqinia jingwanae; assembly: GCA_027744095.1. Lineage (NCBI taxonomy): Eukaryota > Metazoa > Arthropoda > Collembola > Entomobryomorpha > Paronellidae > Zhuqinia > Zhuqinia jingwanae. Next base: position 2,049 of record JAHZNC010005358.1, on the reverse strand, counting down.
AAATTCTCCCCAGGCATTTGACATCGTCATGGGTAGCACGTTCACCTTCAATTAAAATTAAGTTATCACAGCAGTTGTTGAGCAGCAGGGGCGGTGTGTGGGCATTAGAGTAACCAATCACATGTCGCCACTGTAGAATTCCACTTTTGGGATCCCTCAACTCAACGCCTTGATTAAACCCGCAAATTAGACGGGGAAGGTTGCTGCCCTTTCTTTTTGCTTTGTGGAAGGAGAGGACAGGGGTGGAATAAATGAGTCCATTATTTGTCTCATTATTACAATCACAGGTAGTCCATAATGTAGCTCCCGTAGAAATACTGAGGCATACAATGCCCTTATCCAACGTTGACAAATAACATCGACCTCGCCATGTGACAGGGCACACAGTGGCCAATAACTTAAATGACCTAATAGTCCAGTTGACATTTAACATTTGCGCGTCAACGCAGTATATCGCGTTGGCAGAATCGACGAATATCACAGCAGCATCGTCACTGGTTATCGCACACTTGCTCCTGATTGGGGCATCCTCCCTACAACAAACCCAAGCCATAATTTCTCCGGTGCTAACGCTTAACTTATAAAAGTGTCCGTTATGACAACCCACGTAGGCAAATAATGAGTTGGGGTGGATTTTAACTTTTGCTTCAATTCTGTTGGGGAGCCGTCGTTTCCATATGACTGCGAGGTCCGGTTTCGTAGGATGTCGGCGGAGAACATTGAGATCAACACAGAGAAGAATTCCCCCGTGGCAGCCGATGATGACTAGACTTTTGGACGGGATGACAGCTGGGGATGCATCAACACAGAGGCCTAGCGGAAAGCTAAACATTTGCTCAACTTTTGGAGGTGTTATGATAAACGGGGCACTTTCCAAGAATAAGGGTAATTCCTGCACTGGAGCGAAAATACAACCACCAGAGTCGTCATCCTTCTCTATATTGGAATGCATTAGATTCAACTCAAACTGTTGTGGAAGCGTGGGCTGCCGAGAATGACAATGAAGGCAGTTTATCTTGAATTTCTGGAAGCATGTCCATGTCACTATCCCAACTGGAAGCAATGTGAGTTGACAACATTTGAGATGAGTTGCAAGTAATTTCAGAAGATATCAACTGGACCACGCCTTCCAAGTCCCCTTCCACAGAGAGTAAACACTGAAGCAACGACTGCTCCCACTTGCGGTGCACCGCTGATCCAAACAACTTGAGTGCCATGAAAGTCGACTCTACAAACCTTGTTGCGGAAATGGATGTGCCCCCGGCAGCGACAAAATTTTCTTGTAGCACGTCGTCTTGAGATCCCCTTCCTCCTCCTCCTCCTGGGAACGTACAGCTTTTCCAAATTGGAATCAGAGTTTCAATAATTTGTTGCCTCTTTATACCCAGCAGTATTGGTTTGTTTGCAGTTGTGGCCTGTTGCCGTTTCAAATTTGCATGAAATGAGTTGTGCACAGATTGGAAATCTACTTTTCCGTTGCCATTCAACGGTATTTTGCTCTCGTCCAGTGCAATGATATAATCCGGATACATGAAAAGGGGCAGCTCCAACTTGGTCGCTAATAGCTTTTGTCCTTCCTCCTCACTAATTGAGTATTCAGATTTAAGCGTGACCATCAAATATATTTTCCCGTCGTGGTGCATTTTACATTCGACGTATGATACCACATCGGTGGACAGCGTGATGGCTTCAATCTGGTACAAGGATATCTTCATTCCATTCCTTTTTACCACTCGGTCCATGCGACCCTCGAACACTATTCCACTTGGCGTGGATCTCCCCAAATCTCCAGTTTTGTACTTTTGACCAGACTGGGACAATAGTGGTGACTTTGACGCTCCTACGACGCCAGGTTCAATGATTATACAATGTCTAGTGCAGGACATTATTACAATTTCCCCTTCTGGATTTAATGTTATCTCAGTATCAAGTAATCCGTTACCGATGGAAATTGGATCAGAGGAGGATGTCAAGTCAATATTTTGAAAGGATGCCCAGCATGACACTTCGGTGACCCCATACACATTCTGGAAAGTGAGATTAGGCAAG
>JAHZNC010005357.1:0-21167 GCA_027744095.1 Zhuqinia jingwanae | reverse complement strand
TTGAAGGACGGGGTATTGTAGTGAAAAGCGCGGTGTTAAAAGATCACACATGTGAATACACATTGGATTGGAAAAGTATTTACTTGTCTACCTGTCAACAAATTTTGCATCCAATATATATATATTTAAATATAACCAACTTTAAATATATGTAGTTTTAGTTTTTATATATGTTGTAGTATTATGGGTAGCAAATCAGCATTGACCTTTAAAGTATTGGCAGAATGTCCGGTGACAAAAGCAAGAACAAGTTTGATGACCCTTCCCCACGGGACCGTGGAAACGCCGGTTTTCATGCCGGTGGGGACACAAGGCTCGCTCAAAGGTCTGCTTCCGGAGCAACTGGAAAAGTTGCACTGTAACCTCATCTTGGGGAATACTTATCACCTTGGCAATCGACCGGTAATTATATAACATCACGAAAGTAAAGAAGTAATTGACCAAGATAAAGCAAGATTAGATTTACTCTGCAATTATTATTTATTTGCCATAGGGAACTGAGTTGATGAAGACCAGTGGTCTAGAGATTGTTTAGCTGAAGTCGGAATTCAGCTAAACACCTAGAAATAAATTGTAATTACATGAATAAAAAAATGTTCTAAAAAAGGAATAAATATTTAGATTTTTTTAACTACTTCAACTGTTGTTCATTTATAAGGAAATCCGCGTCATTTTTGTTATTTGTTTTGTTAATCATAATTAAGTGTTTATCGAATAAATAGCAACAATTTTTACTGTATAAATTGTACATTTTGCAGCAAAATTTTTGCTTTCCCAATCCCAATATATATTTTGAAGGCAAATCAACCAAATCCATTATCCATTATCAGCATTTATTCCAAAAGATTCATCGTCATCATCATTATTATACATACTCGTCGATATTTCCCTGCACAATTTTTAGCAACTTTGCAGTGCATTGCACTAGAGTTGATGATGAGGTGTTAAGTGAAAAGTTGTGTCGTATAACCACTCTTAGAATAGATTATAGACTTTTTTGTGATCTGTAAAATCCAATAGTAGTAATATGCCAAACAAGCAACCTAGATATTTTACCAATGTAAAATATATTTAAAAATTTCTTGTGGAAATTTTTTAGTTGTAAATGTAAAATATTTTGTCAATGATATGATTCGGCCTAGAAAAAAAAATCTTTTTAACAGTCAGTCAGAGTCAATGAGACGATGCCAAAAATAATACGAGATTTTTTTTAAAAACAAGGTGTGCACTATTCTGATGAACGAACGGGAACCAATAACCAAAATGAACCAAAATTTGCACCTACTACTACAACACCTATCGATCCGTTATACACTGTTTCTTGTTGTTAAAATACTTCTTTTTCCTCGCAGACGAAAAAAATGTTCCAAATCTGAAACAACTTGTTATGTAATATATGTATACGGAACATCATATCGGAATATCAAACAGTATTCCCAGGGCATTTTGAGACATTTCATTTTTGAGATGCCGAGCTTGTTATAATAATTTGATGATATGAAGAAATCTGACCAGGAAGTCATAAAATCCAATCAAGAAAAAATTCCTCAATATATTTTTTTTTAGATATTTAGTTTTTCTTTTCTTTAAAATTCATTTTTAGAATTTCGAGAAATGAACTAATGAACTTGAAATTTATGACGAGAGTTGAATGGAATGGATGGATGATGCTCACTGACGACGACGACAACGCGACGATATGATAGGAACATGGGAAGCAATAAAATGGAATCAGAATCAAGCAGAATTTAGGTATTTTTTTCCTTTTCGTTTTTCTTTCTACTACGTGAAAAAGGTAGGCAGATCAGATCATCGGCAGGATAATTTTTTTTTATGGTGTCATCAAAAGTAGCAAAAGTTGAAAAGAGTAGCATTCCTTCTGTAGTAAACACCGAAAAAAAGTCGTTTTCACCACTTTACTTTAAAAATATGTTTGTGGGGGTGTCATTTCTTTCATTCACGACTACATTGCTTTTGCGTCCCCTCCTTTCCGCCACCTAACAACATATCTCCGTTTTTAAAGTCTATATATGTGAATCATAATATGAATATGTGTAAAATGGTATTACAGAAAAAAAGAAGTCGATTTAGACTCATTTTTATTTTTTATTTACAAATCATCGGCAAACCTGTGTGTGTGTGTCTATGATCTTTTGTATGGATATTGGAGTAAATGGAAAGGAGTGCCAAAAAAATAAAATGGATTTTCTGTATATATGTGATATTCATTGCATGCTGAGCGGAAACTCATACTCCTCTTCACCACGGCTCATTATGCACAACAGTAGTCAAAAAATGAAAAACGGATAATAATAATAATAATTTTTTTCTTGGCTCTGTTGAAACTATTTTTTGTAGTTAACTAGTTTAAAAAAGCTATCCTTGTGTGTATACTGTACCTATTTTTCTACTTTCACGTGAATAGGAGGAAAATGTACGTATCACAGCTATTTTGGAGGAAACAGACCGTTCCGAGCAAAGTCACGCCACGCCACGGTTCTCACCACATCACCACACGCAGACACAGAGCTTGTTCGGAGTATCGGCTTCATTGTCCAGACTTTGTACAAGCCTTAAGGTGACCACAGGGATCCCTTTATTGAGGAGGACCAGATACCTCTGCTTCAAAAATGGTAAGATTGAGCCCTTCTGTTTATTTAAAAAAAAAACTTTCACATTCCATTTATTTGCTTGTTTTATTTTAATTTAATCTTTGCGGTTATTATGATTTTTTGTGTAGGCTGAGCAGGAAAAAGAAGCGAGTAAGGAAGTTTTGTTGTTGTTTTTTTTTAAATAAAAAAGTGAATTTTTTTCTAGTGAAAGTGAAAAATGTAAAAAATAATGATAATATTATTTTCAGTGATGCGCAAGGCATTTGCCATGTTCGACCAAGGCAAAACTGGATTCATCGAGGCCGCGAAAATTTCCACAATTTTGACTACTCTCGGTCACACTTTTGACGAAGATGAGCTCAACGCTCTCATCGAGCAGAATGATTCTGAAGGTGGCCTCTCATTCAATTAATTACGTATAAACAAGGAATAAATGTACTGTGTAGAGAAAACGTTTCCAAAGCCTAAAAAAAATTGATTGGGGTGTCTTGAGATTAAACCCTAAAAAGTATAAGTAATTTTTCTTCACATTCTGATCTCTTGACCCTTCTTGGTTGTGTCTATGTGCTATTCAGTATTTCGTTCGACTTGTAATTTTTAAAAATAGTTTTTTTTGTTTTTTGAGAAAAAAAAACTAATTTTTACAATATTCCTACCTTTCTTGTATTTCAAATGACACAACATTCTAAACCGACCCATTTATCATTTATTTTGTACAAAAAAGTTGCCATTTGGGAAACCTGCCAGCTTCTTTAGACAGCAAAAAGTTTGTAGCAGTAAAGAAAGGCTGTCAAAACAAAAAAAAAATAGTTTCATTTTTTACGACTTGTACTCCTTTTTAAAATAAAATAAAAATCTCAGCAAAAAATGCTAAAGCTTTTGTGCTTCCATTGAAATTCAATGACATGGCACATTTCACGCTTGATAACCATAAAGACAATCATCATTAGCAGAATAGCCATTAAAACAGCCATGATAATAATAATTAGCTGGTTATTAAGCGTAACTTTAAAAAGCGGGGGATTTTTTATTATTTTCGAGTGTCACACGACTCAAAAAAGATGAAATATATGTCTGAGGATGCTGGTTGGCCACCAGCCAAAAAGTTTCAGAGATTTTTTTTATGGATAATTAACACATTTTATTTTCGAATTAAACCAATTTTGAACAACGCGAAGGTAAAATCAACTTTGATGCTTTCACCGAAATCGCTGGTCACTTTCTTGAGGAAGAGGACGATGAGGCGATGTTGCAAGAGCTGAAGGAGGCTTTCCGTCTGTATGACAGGGAAGGTAATGGCTATATCACAACAGCCGTCCTCAGGGAAATCCTCAAGGCGCTCGATGACAAGCTCAACTCGGAAGAGTTGGATGGCATCATCGCTGAAATCGATACGGATGGTAGTGGCACTGTAGATTTTGACGGTAAAATAAATAAGGAATGACATATTTGAAAATTGGATTCATTTTGCTTGTTTAAAAATGATAAATTCTAAAAGCAAATTGGTTTGGGTTTCTTCCACAGAATTCATGGAAATGATGACAGGAGAATAAAGGAAAACATATTAAATTAAATTCTTTTGAGAAGAAGACGTGAATATTAAATTATTTTAAAAAGTATTTAAAAATTTGTTATTAATAATTTGCATTATAATAATTTATTACAAAATAAAAATATAAATCGCAAGCGAACAAAGTATAAGGTCAAGTGGAAAATTATTAATTGGCCAATTGGCGTCTTCTGTTTTATTTCATTTGAAACAAAAATAATAATAAATGAATTGTAAAAGATAAAAATATCCACACAAATCACATTCTCTGGCGTATTTCCAAAGGGAAAAAATATTTGATAAAATGTTGCTCACATTGTCAGTATGCCAGTTTGCCGGTATTTGTTTTTTCCCTTGGACACATTTTTATGTTTATGAAAATTGAATTTTATTGCATTTTTTATTGTATATGCGATTTTTACAGATGTCTTACACATATTTTATATCATGACTTATTTGAAAATTAAGGTTACGTTTTATCCACGATAATAATTCTTCGTTTTCCATTATTTTGTAACAATCAATTTTTTTTAAATGTCTCAAAAAAACCTGAATAAGAAAGGGAGCGGAGGACATGATCATGATGCTATCCCCAAAAAATCTCAAAGTCGACATAGCAGCCGCAGTCGTGACAGGCAGAGAAGAGAGAGCAAAGGTACACAGAGTTCCGAAAGAAATAATGCAGGAGGAAACGGAGGAGCTCAGACCCAGAAGGATGTATACTTCATAATCCCCCGAACAGTCACGGTTCTCTATGGCCCTTACATGTGGCAGGGAATGATGGACTACCGGACGGAGAGGCTACAGGGTCTGAAAACGTTCCTTGAGAAACTTGGTGTCACAGTTGAACTCACCCCATGCTTGGATCATGTAAATGCTTGTAGAATTTGGTTTCTGGATGAGCTCATATTTAGCTGCCATATGACTGACCTAATGTACGGAGGAGACGGAGAGCTCGACCCACTTTGTTGGGAGGCGGCCGACAATTTAGAAGAATTTATTAAAAAGGTGTTGAAGGGCCTTAGAACAATGAAACCGATGACGCCGGAGGAATTAAAGAAGCCATACTGTCCTTGCTTTCAAATTCAGCACACCAATATGCACAAAAGTAAAAAAAGGTTATCCAGTTTGGGAGGACTATCCAGAAAAAGTGGAAACAGTAGTGAGAGGAGGAGTGTGGCTTCAACTGGGAATGAGACGGTTGAGAAAAGAAGTTCAAGAAGTAAGAATTGAGATAAAAATGAGGGCAGGATGTGAAAACTAACTAAACAAAGAAACAAACCCAGTATTAAATTTCATTACCAAGCTAAAACTATCTAACTGAATCACGTTGAATGAATAATAAAAATAAATAAAAACAATAATTTGTACGGAAATAAAAATGTATTCAAGAAATTTTATTGATGACTTGACTTCAACCACTTTAACAAATTCTTCAAACTCAAAATTTTACTTGCGGTTTTGCTGACGGGCCTGGTCCTGAAAAACAATTTAAAGTACATAAAATTATAGCATTGAAACGCAAAAAGTTTTTAAAAAATTGTGATAACATTTTTTTGAGCAACTTACTCCTGGGCGCTGGAACCTTGGTGGTGGCGTCCTGATCCTCCTATTCTTCTTTGACCTATTCCTAACGACCTTGGAATGAATGGCACAGCTTACACAGTAGTGCAACTTGGCGTACAGCTTTGGAAGAATGTAGTTTGTGTATACTGACTGCTCCGAGATATCCCTTACAGCGGCTGCCTCCACAATATTACGAATAACAAATTTCTTAATTGCCTGCACATATATATATAACCATATCCCTGAGTTAAATTAATGGTCCCGAGATCATATAAATAACCCAAGTTAAAAAGTAAAGCTAATTTTCATCACCTTGTCTTTAGGTACGCAACGGGCACAATTGGTGCACCTAACTGGCTTCACATGGCCACGGCCATGTTTCGACCTTCCTCCATTACGGCGTTTTGACGTCTACAAACGAGGAACCAAATTGAGCTCAAATTTAATAATTAGGATTTTTGCAATGTAAATTTTACATTGACCCCCACATTTATCTTCCACTTGTTATTCATGCACATAAAAACCCAACATTTAAACACAAATCATGTAATTTTAAACAATTTCACACTTACCATTTTTAAGTTCTTTTACGAACACTTTTAAATTTAACTATTTGTCCATCGATTCCAAATTTGACTGCTCTCGTCTGCTGCGAGAACAAGTAACACAAAAGTGCATGCACCGATGGAAGTTAAAACCAAGGAGGTTTTCCTGCGTTGCACATGGGGGCACCTTGGGACACTCTATGACGATACATGAGTTATGAGAGTGTATGACAGCCATTAAAAATACACGGCACAGTATACCTTTCAATGTATTTTATCCACAGATGGTTTTAGGACACGAATAGGATATCTGCTGAAACCTGAATCTCGTTAGAAAAGTCAACAAATCAGCAGTTGTTCTGCTGATTAAAACGGAATTTTTTTATGCACAAAAGGCATGACACATAACAATGTAAACATATTTAGTTAACAAGGTTGTATGTTAGTGATTGTCACGCCTCCTCTTTTGGTAGGTGGAAGTTCAATGTTATTTTAAATCGTAATAAAAGTAATAGTTAAAACCAATGTCAATGAGACAAGTTAAATTTTAATTTTGGGCATTTAATATATGAAATGTGTAGGATTATTTAAAAAATAAATAATAATAGAAACAATTAGTAAAGTTTGAAGTGATCATTATGCCGTCATCCAATTTTGATCTGATTGACCTGTGTCGAAGACTGAAACAAGAAAAGCTTTTTGTGGCCAATGAGCGGAAGGAAATTGAAGGACTCAATCGCAAGGTAAATGGGGTGGTACCAAATCTAATGATTGGTTCCATATATTTAGTTTTAATTAACTGACACCATTTTATTATTATTATTGATTGATTGATATTGACATATTATATATTTAATTGATTTCAGGTCCAGTTGCTCTCTACCGGACTCCTACATCAGACATGGCTTACTGGGCAACATCGCCTGGCCCTGGAAAACATGTCCAGCCCATCAGGATCACTGCAGAACAGCCCTTTCGCTTGCCCCTTTGTAATGTCGGTATCCCCATCAGATGCTGGAGTAGGTGGTGCAGGAGATATCACAGAAAATCTGGAACTTGTGCAAGCTCATAAACTCATTTCCGGGAGATATCTTCAGCACTACATTGACCTCATAACTTTGCTCAGGAACCACCCCGAAATTGTAGCACTTTGCCTGAGTCTTTATGAAAAAGAGAGGGTACTTCATCAGTCTCAGTCAGCATCTGCCTCCTCCAAACCACCTCCCCTACCATTTGGAGACATTCTCCAAGGTGTCATCAACATTTACGGAGGAATCGGTGGTCCTCTCCCAGGAGACGGTACAAGTCATTTGAAACTCCTAAGTGCTCTTGCTGGGTATCAACTGTTGGGCGTGGAATCTCCTCGTAGAGTCCTACGTCAAGGTTCCTGTGCCTTCAGTTTTCTCTACAGACTCATCTCAGAAACCACACCCTCATCCAGGCTCTTCCTAGTTGGTGCTCTTCACGAGCCCATCACGCAGCTGCTGTCCAGTCCGGAGCTTCTTTGTCTAGGCATCACCATACCCGCTTCTTCCCCCGTTTTACCTATGGACATTGCCGCAGCTTTGGCGGGATCAGGTGCTCAACAACACCAAAATAAGGACATTGCAGTGTTAGACCGCACTGAAAAAATGGCAAAACTCACAAAACTATTTATCGACTCAATTCTCGACAACATTCACTCATTTCCCCCTGGATTAGCTTGGCTTATCAAATCTATTCATCTTCAGCTTACCCCCACTCACCCGGAAAGAGAGGTGATGACAATTTGTACAGATCTGATATGGGCGCTTTTTATTTGCCCGGCAGTCACAAATCCAGAGCCTTTTGGCGTCACTGACGCTCCTGTGGGAAGCCAAGCGAGACATACACTGTCTCAAGTCGCCACAAATTTACAAGCACTTGCCCTTCATAGATGGGAGGGAACTGATCACAGATTACAGGAATATATTCCTTACCTGGACCCTGATTCTTTGACCGCTTTGCTTGATCACGTTCTCACTTCCGTTGACAGTCTTCCTGGGGAACAAATCGGCATTGTGGCGAGTTTGAGTCGGCGGACAATCCTAATCCCAGAAAATTTAATGCACACCCTGTTCGCTTGGCTGAAACAGTGTTTACCACTTGTAGTGGGAGGAGAAGGAGGCGAAGGAGGTTCTAAGCTAAAAAATTTGGAAATCTGGTCTGCCTTGGAAAAATTGACCGCTCATGTAAATGAAAGTTTGAACAGTTTACCTAGTTGTCCTCCAAATAATTGGGGAGGCGTAGCTGGAAGTACACAGCAACAACTGAAAAATTCTTCCATGATGATGACGACTTCAACATCGAATGCCAGTAGTATTTCTGGAAGTAATCCCAGTTTGGCATCAAGTGGAAGTCCAAGCCACAGTGCAAGGCTGTTGGAAAGTGGGAAGAGAGTTATGAATAGGGCGAGAGGAGGCCAAAATCAGCAACAGCAGATTTCTTCAAGCGAGCAGCGGTCAGAAAGTCCAGTAAGCGTTGTGGTATTCCCTACTACACAAAATTCGTGGGAGTGGGTGGGAATGATGCCGGAGAGTGAGGTGGTATTAGCCTCTGGAGGAAAAAACGGGAAAATTCCACCAATGGCGGTAGTTCTTCCTGGAGGAAATGGAAGTGTAGCAGGGTCAGATATGGAAGTTCTAATGTCGGGAAATGTGGTCGATCCGGAGGAGGAAGAAAGGGAAGAGAGAAGCTCATTAGGAGAGAAGAGAACAAGGTTTTCACTTAGTCATGACGACGGAAGCATAGGAACCAGCGACAATCTGGAGGCAGTCAGTGAGGCGGCGAGCACGCACAGCGGAAGCAGCTCGATCGAATTGGAAGACCAAAATGATAATCTGAGCGATATGTTAAGTGCCAATGTGAGTGGTAGGGGAACTCCTAATGTCAGTGGACGAAATACGCCTCTGAGTCAACAGGGGGAGGAGGGTGAAGATGTGGAAGGGGAAGGGAATGGGATAGGTGATGTTGATGACGACATAATAATGAATGATGTGGGAGGTGGAGGCATGGGAGTGGGGGGCGCTATAGCTATGGATGAGGATGATGATGCTGGAGGCGCTGCTGGTGGAGCTGCAGGAGGTGGGCCTCATGGCGGGGCTAATAACTTGAACCCTCCGAATTTGAACAATTTAACCTTAAACGGTCCTGACAAGCAAGCGAGGTCGGAAATTGAAGACAAGTTTTGTAAGTTTGAGATCAAGAAACAATTTGGAGCGGCAGGTGATGAGACAGTAAGTTTAGTGAGCGATACCTGGAGCACGGACGTGTTGGCTAGTGATAGTGAAATGGGAGGAGATGGTGGGAGAGATGGTCTTAGTCGACGGGAGAGGAGGGAGCGAGAACGGGAAGAGCAGCAGCAACAACCTCCTGTGCCTCCAGTGGTGGAAATAGGTCGACAGAGGGAGAGGGATCAACAACCTCATGTTGGGATGGTCGTACCCATGGTGGTACAGGACAGCTTGGTCAACAACGAGACCATGAGCGAAGCCTGGAGTACAGATGTGGCGGCGGCCAGTGACATAGGAAGGCTGAATGATTTTGACACGGATGATGCGTCTAGTGTGGCCAGAAGTGATGACACGGGCAGGAGCGAACTGGACGGAATGGCTGGTGGGTATGACACTCCAAGAAGTAGCGTAAGTGGAGGACATCCGCCATTTAGGGCAAGGAGGGATCATGACGGAGAGCCGGATTTGTTGATGTTTGATGACGTGGTGTCGTCGCCAAGGGCAATGCAGCGGCAGCAGGTTAATCCAAGACAACCTGTTGATGGGGGTCAGGGAGTAGTTCCGATGGAAATGGGTTTGGGGGATGGAAGTGTGGGAGTGGTTCAACAACAGCATCAAAATCTTTTGGACAATTCGCCATTACCCGGAACGTCACAACACGCCCAGCAATCATTAGCTGGTCCAAGTAGTAGTAGCGGTTTACTTGCACCTGGAGGTGGTATTGGAGGAAGTCCCAGACCTGGTGGCGCGATCGCGAAAACGATCAGTTTTGATAAGACAGCTGAACGAGGAGATAGGGAGAGTTGGGTTGGAGATGAAGATGGAAATGGACGAAATTCTACAAAGAGATTTTTCAGAAATTTTAGACTGCCTTTTAGGGGCAGGAACAGAAAGCCTAATGCGGGAGGAATAGGTGGAGCAGGAGGGGGAATGGGTGGTCTAGGAATTGGCGGTGTGGGAGGAGGCCCAAGAGATGACAGATTAATTGACTGGGACAGAATGCCAGAAAATCCGAGTCTTCCGGTGCCCAAATTAAGGAAAAGTCTTTCGGAGGATCCCTCCACACCTCCAGGGATTGGTCTCCCCGGGTCCTCAAACAATGCCAATGAGACTACAGATGACATTCTTGCCAAGTACAGGAGAAAACCGAGTTTGACTGATGCGAATGCAGGTGACTCACCAAACCTGCTTTCCGGGAGTACCTCGGGAAGTTCAAAAGGTGCCAGTGGAGGGGGAGGAGGTGGCTCCTCCGTCTCTTCCTCGTCAGTGGTTAGAAAAGACTCTCTAAAAATGACGCGTTCCGAGTTGATCCTAGAAGCTCGAAAGAAACTACGCAACGTGCTGTCCACGTGCGATCTTCAGGTGCAGCAAATGGATGGCGCCACAATTGACGTGGCGTTAACAAATCTGCTCCGCGTTGAAATGGCCAGCGCTATCAGTCGAGCTGATCAAGTGTCAGCGGCTCATCTCCAGGATGCCATCCGGACAGTCAAAACGCTGGGCGGGGATGGATGCCGAAAGGCAATGAGATTAATGCGGGATGATTATCGACGACGAAGTGACTACATCAGTTACCTGATGAGGGCCAAGCAAGGTCTTCTCAGCACAATTCAGTTTTTGGAAAGATCAACAGTGAGAGCGAAGCATGAAGGAGACACTTACTCCCACTACTTGATAAACGAGTGCATTCGTGTTTGGCTTGAGGAACCCAACCAAAGTCGATATGTGGAGCAATTCACAGTTGAGTTTTGCCAGGCGACGGCCATCGACGAAAAGATTGAACTGTTGGAAGGGTTTCTAGGCACACTCACGGATATGTTTGTGGGGACCAAAGGTGAGGCAAAAAGGAATAATAATATAGGTACATACACATGCATAGTATATCGGTTTCTTATCATTTTATTATCCCCCTAAAGAAGAAGAAGTGGAAAATGAGAAAATTGAAGATGACAATTATTGTGTGTTTATTTTATGTATGTAGAATTGACGGAGTGGCAAATTGGCAAAACGGAAGTTGCCCTAGAGCAGTACATTGTATCACGAGTATACGTCCACGCTTTGTATCCAAATGGTGACGGTGATTTGGATCGTGACAGGTAAGCAGGGGAGAAATTAGATATTTAGGAAAAAAGGTTAAGCTCAGAATCCAACGGCTTACAAAGTTTTTCTGTCACATTGAATGATAGGGTACTGCAAGAGCACATTGCAAAGTTGGACGGGGTTATAACGCCCAGCCATCGTGATCTGAGAATTCCGAAAAGTCGGCTGGGTGAGTGTCCTTGGCCACCAGCGCAGAGAGAGTTGAAAATGCTGTCAGCTTATAAAACGCCATCGGATAAGCTGAAATGCATCATCAGGGCATGCTCGGTGATTGTAAATTTACTGAGTTCCAGTTCAGAGAAGGTCGTGGCGGCAGATGACTTTGTTCCAGTGCTCGTTTTCGTTCTAATCAAGGTTAGTATTTTAAGAATGTGTAAAATTAATTAGAAATTATTCACTCTAATCTTATCTCGTTGCTTTCATAGTCAAATCCGCCAGCTTTATTGTCAACAATTCAGTACGTTAACAGCTACTGTGGTCAAAGGATAACCGGTGAGGAGGGATACTGGTGGACTCAATTCTGCTCGGCGGTTGAATTCATCAAGACGATGGATTACACGGAATAATAATAATTATAAATTAACATAACATATGATCAACTCAACTAAATAAGCGAGAAAGAAAGAAAAGCATAAATACTTGTATTTATTTTGTTTGTGTAAAATATGACGAGTAGTTGTAATAAAAATTGTTTATAAATAAATAACTATAAATTTTTAAAAAAATTGCAAAATGTTAGTGTATTACGTGGACATAATATGGGTATGAATAAACTTCACTATTATTTTTATGCTTGTCAATTCAAGTAAATTAATACATAATGATCGTAAAAAACAAACAAGATACACTCAAGGAAAATACGATTTAATGATTAAGTGTTTTTTAATTATTATTTTTTGGTGCGTGATGGGATGGACTGATGTTATCGGAAATGCATAATAATTTGTTTAAAGAATTAAATAAAACAATACAAAAAAAGGAATTGAAAAATTTACACAATTTTTTACTATTATTATTATTTTGCATCTAAAGTGCAGTAAATACAATCTCGACTGTATGGGAAAAAAAACTCGCCCACTTTCATCAAGTTTCATTGAGAATTTTTTATTATTTATCATAACTAAATTATCCAAATATATGAGCAAACTACAGCCATCAGAAATGCTGGAATCTTTTTATTATATAATATTTTGCTACTAAACCTGGCATCTTTATTTATTACATAAAATTTATTTTACTACTCATCAAAACCGGAAGGTAGATAGATTCCTTATAGTTTCTTGATCTCCTTCTTCGTCCAATCATCTTTTCCTCTCACTGTTTTTTTGCTCCCCATATATCTTCTCAAAACATCCAACACAACAACAACAACAAAGAACATCACTCACATTCGCATTCCTTTCATTTTTTATATTCATTATCTCTGCAAAAAATGAGAGAAAAATCAGAAACTAAAAAAAGTACACTTGCAGTTTTTCCTCATTATCGTTTCTCGCAACTCGCAAGCAAGTCAACATTTTTTTTATCATCCTCCTTCCACTACTACAATACTTGTTACCCTTTTGAGTTATTACGGTTTATTTGTTCCTTGGATAAAAAAAAAACCTCAGCCAATTTGAGTTGACGTATCAGGAGTAGTTGTTTTTATTCTTGCATTTAATTACGCATATAATAATAATATGCCTCTGGCTAAACAGCTCATTATATGTACTTTTACAAGATACTTCTTAGTTTTTTTTACACTGCACACAACAACAGCTTGTATATTTTACGCACACGTTTAACTTTTGATTAATAGTAGTGGTCGTTGAATGAGCTTGTGTAGATTGCATGTGAAATAAACAATCAGTGTGAATATAGAAGCATCTCTCTGCCAACAATGATGTGATATAGTTTGCTTGTATTGCTTACTAGCTGTTGGTTGACCACTGACCAGAACAACAAAATATTCTGGATTGAGCTATGGTAATTGGATGCATGAATAATTTACAAAAACTAAAAGAACGCTTCAGTTCATATGTTTTGTTTTTTAAATAAATAATACACCTCCTCCGAGCAAAAAAAAAATTCCCGGCTTTCCCCCTATCCCCTCGGACAACACAAAAAACACACAACTATATGTAGAATGGAATTATAATGAAAACCAAACCGGAATAATAGTATAAAATCATAGCATAAATTTATGGGGATGCCATGCGATGATTTTCAAAAAAAAAAATCAATTATTTTACTAGTATGTATCTGTTGTAAATGCATAGAAAATGTACATTCAACAAAACATCAAAATCAGCAGCAGCGTAGTTTATCGTATGCATAAAATAAAAGTTGTTGTGCTAAGTTTTACGCAAACTATGCCAAGTTCAAGGTCCTTTACCAAAAAGCAACACACATCAGAAACTTTTAAGTCTTCAAGTTAACTTTTTAAAAACACTACTGCCAAAAGAACATTTTTTTTACAACATGCCATGATGATGATGAGGATGAGTCTTCAGTAAAAAAAGGGAACAGGAACTGCGTTTACAATTGCCATTAAGCCATCATATGGCTACAAAGCCTAGAAAATAAAACATTAAAAAAAAATCTTGTTGTTGATGATAATATGAATATGATGATGATGATATAACAAAAAAAATCTATAATGTTATATAGCGAGTATTGTTACTTCATTGTTTATTATATACATAATATATATTTGTGTTTTGAATGATTTGACTCGTTTTGTTTTTTTCCCTGATAATACGCGATGATAGAGGAAAAAAAGGAATTCACATTTTACGGTACTTTTTTTTCTTCTTCAAATCACATCAAGATCATCAGCAGCAGCAGCATCATGTTCTTCAGAAGGGAGACAGACCAGTGACCAGTTTGGCAATATTATTTTACAATCGTTAAGAAAAAATTTCTGCAATCACAATAATTTCTTTTTGGTGCTTGTTAATGATGTCATTTACCTTAGCATGTCAACTTAGCCCGGTAAAGTATAAGAGGTAAGATTTTATATACCCGCGCCGCGCATGAAAAACCTGACTTTTTTTTTGGCTTGATGTTAAACCGATTTTTCTTCTTCAAAGTGGCTTTCATTAATATTAACAGTTTTATAAAAGAGTAAATAAGCATTAGCAATAATTGTGTATTGTAAAATTGCAATTGTACTTACAAAAAAATTAAATCTTGTTTTTTTTTCTTAAAAGTTCTTGGGTTTACTTTTATTAAATATTTTGTGGTACGTACGTACGACGACGAAGAAGAAGAAGAAGAATACAAAATCATACAAGAAAACAAAAGACAAGGCCGTCCCTCGACCTTCCCTTACAAAATAATGTTTATTCATTCCGCTTCTTTTCCTTCTACCACTTTTATAGAAAAGATATTAGTTTTTTGAAGAAAGAATGGGGAATACTAATATATGTGTGTATTGTGTATTATGTGTGTCAACTCATCTCGTTTCAAAAAATTTTCATCTGTTTAGTTCCGCCTGACATGTAATCTCACGTTCTCAGTCACACACATATACATACACACTTGTCAACAAGATGGCTTGTATGTGTTTGATGGTATACTATAAAAAGTGATGAATGAATGAATGGAATGATGATGATATGCGCAGTCGAGAGTCGAGATGAGAAGATATATTAGTTAAGTGCATTGTTTGCCATTGGTATCAAACATTGCATTGTTAAAAGGAGACGACATGACAAAATACACATCACATAACAGCATACGTATTACATACCTGTACATAATATTTTACAGGCACACAGAGTTCCTTGTTAATTGTTAATGAAGGATACATTACAAATTACAACTTTACTCGTCAAATAATTACTTCTCATAAAACGACATGAATTTGCATAAAATGCATTTAAAAAAGTTATTAAACACAGAGGCGTGTGTGTGTGTGTTTTTTCTATAATTGTGAGATTGGTAATTAACAATAATTAAAAGATTTTGCTTAAGAAAACGATTTCCTATATAGAAGCGCCACTATATACGACTTTGGGAATTAATGAATGAAAAATCAAACTCACATCTTTTCAGAAAATCTTGCCTCATCCCACGCAAAAAAAAATAATAATAAGAATTTTCAGACTTTACAAAAAATTCCAATTTAGGTATACAAGTCAATACAACATAAATGAATACAAAATGTATATAAAAGTGTTGTTGTCATAACAACATTTCCTAGTCTATTTGCATTTGTTTTTTTTCAAATCTTTTTTTATTTATTTTTGCACTATGCAAAATTTAACATTGACATGATATGCCATCATCATCGTCATGCGAATTGAAATGGAAACCTTGAGGACAATAATATTTTGTGTGACATGTACACACGAAGAATATAAATATAAGCTTCAGTTTTTTTGTATTGTGTTTATTGTACTTACTTGTCTATTATTGTAACATGGTGGTGGTGACAGTTGTCTCTATGTACAGAGGTGTATGTATTGTAATATTATTATCAATTACAAAGATTATTGTGATCATGGAGGAATGATCATTGTTTAAATTTTTGTGATATTTTTCCGAAGATAGTAATCATTACATTACGGCGATAATGTTGTTTTACTGGCTTGCTGACGTAGTTATGCATGAAATATCAAGTAATTACTAATACATGGCTAGTAGTACAAATAGTACAAAAAAAAATACATAAGAAAAAGATTATTTAATTTGGTATCATTACCACCATCATCATCAAGAAGACATTCGTGCTTGTCTTTGAATTTTTACTAAACTAGCTAATATATTTTTGGTTTTGTTTGTGTATGATTGCTTGTGTGAGAAGGAGAAGGTCATGAAAAAATTGAAATTGAAAAAAATAATAATAATACAAAAATAAATATTTAGTCTCTCCACAACAATTTGATTGGTCATCAGAGTAAATAGTATTATATACCTTTGCCATTGTAATAAAATTGTGTTTAATTTTCGTGTTTTTTTTTGTGTGACGCTGACGCTAATGGAGACAAAGGATGAATGGATGATATTTGGTGTGGAAAATTAATATTTACCTGGCAATAAAATGACGGATGATGATGATGATGATAAATGATGATGAGCAGGCAACTTCATATCATCATCATCATCGTCGTCGTCGTGATCATTCGCTTTAAAACGCTAATTAATCCACACCACCTATTAAACCAAAGTCAGTAGATACATTTTTTTGGCAAAGATAAAATAAATATTACGTTTTTTAGTAAACCTTGAAGACAGAGACATATTGCTCATTAACATCCGTATAATCTTCCTATTTTTTAAGAAATAAAAAAGGATGATGATAATCAAGAAGGTTTTATTTTCAGGTAGTTTGTGGATCATCTTGATTCATATCCAAATAGACAAAAACAAAATTAATAAATGGTGTAAAATTCTTGAGCGGATGAGATTTTAGTAGTTAGGTAGGTAGGTAGGTAGGATCAGGATGTACGCATGAATTTTTCTTGTGGGCATGAATTACGCAATATTTTTTTTACGCAGCAAAAGAGAAGAAGAATATTCTACAGCAGCAGCACAATATACAGTTCAATACCCTTTTAACCCTTTCATCATCAAAAAAAATTATTATAAAGCTAGCGCAGTGATGATGAGGATGAGGAGGATGATGGGAATGACGAGATAATGATCAAAAATGATGACGATGATGATGATTAAAAATTATATCTGTTGATTTTGACTCATTTATTGCCTTCATCATCACTGCGGAAAAAAATAAGTAGCTCACTAACATTTTTTTTTTTGCCGGGGAGGATGCGTAAAAGGCGCGTAATTGTCCGGAATTCGGAAGTAAAGAAGATGTGTGAATTGTGTGACCTTTTTTATCATGAAAATAAATAGGAAGTAAAAAACTATACACAATTAGTAGACAACTGTCAGCAGCCGAAAAAAAAGGATCAATCATCATGATCATAAATTGAAAGGGCACCTTGCCTCCGTAAAAAGAGGCTTGAGGGAGAGAGGAGATGTCGAATTTTTTTTGGCAGGTGTGTTGAAGTAATTCCGAATATTGGATTGGTGAAAATCGAACCGGAAGACTGAAAAAAATTGTTAAATTGCCAGGCAGACTTTTTTTGCTAATGTTGTAATGATATGGTTTATGGTATACGGAAACCGTTCTGAAAGGTAAATATTCCAAAGTATTAAATGGGTAATTCCAAAAAAAATTATTTGTTAATTTGTGACAAAAATAATCAAAAAATATGCCCACAGAAGAAAACCCAATCCATAGGAAAAATGCCAAATCACTTGAATCATCATTCACTTTTCTTTTTCCAATTTCACCCGGAACAAGTCATTGTATCATCATCCGTTCGGGATCTCATACTCGGTATTTTTTCCTACAATCAGTAAGTAATTACGCACCAAATAATACACAGTAATAATAATAATAATCTTGATGATGATGATAATAGTCTATACCAAAAACGCAGAAAAGTGCGTATCTTTCTTGAACGCCCTCAGGACAATTTCTGGCCATTCATTAAGCCTTCCACTAAAAAATAATAAAATAATCACCATCATTACTATTACAACATTGCTAGCTTCTTCTTCTTCTCTCGTTTTTCTTGTTCACTTCCTTCAGCATACATACATACATACATACATACATACATACTACCGCTACTGCTAATTTGCATTATTTACAGTGCAAAAAAGTCGTCATCATCACCACAAACTACAAACAGCATCGCAGCAGCAGCAGCATCCGCATCATCATCATCATCATTGCATGCACCACTGGACTTGCATTATTATTATTATTGCGAGAGGATGGCCGACAAAAAGTCAAGGTTTTTTCAAAACAACAAGAAGAAATGGTAATCAACCTGAAAAAAAATAATTCACAGATAAAAAAAATGTTAGCTAAAACTTTCTTTCTATGTCCATTATACATGTATGCACATAGGTACAGAGGTATGTATCATTACTCAACCCAAGTTATATAAACCAAAGCAGGAGCAGCAGCAGCAGCAGCAGAGATTAACTTTACAAGAGCAAAATACTTTGTGTGTGCATTTTGCACAGAGAATAAGAAGAAGACGACGATGAAGAAGACAGGTAAAAAAAAAGATTGCATTGTCTCTTGCACAGTTCATTGGCCCTGACCACAACAAGAAAAACTCTCGTTGAATGGAACGGAATGAAAAAAAGAGTATGAGTTGAGTAGTATGTACATAATATGTAATAAGAAGCCATCAGCCAGTTTTTTTTACGTATTTCGTTCTTTCCTGTTTACCTTTTTACTACCCAACAGCAGCAGCAATAGAAATAGTAATGCTGACTATGATGATCATCATGATTATTATTATATTATTTGAGTAATAGAAGAAGAGAAGAAAAAGCAACAAAGTAGTAGCAGCAGCAGCAGGAGCAGCAGTACTGCATTTTGTAAATTGTACAGCAAGCATATGTTAAGTTATATAATACACATGTATATTATTATTGTATATTATTATTATTATTATTATATCAAGTGGATGAATTGCTCGTCTGTCCATTAAACTTGAACTTGAATGGATGCGTAGAGAGAAGGGGATTTTTTTTATTGCCTTGGGCATTTATTTTAGGATGGGTTGAGAGCTTCAGCAGACGGATACTTTTTTTATTGTTTGAATTGATTCCATAATGATGATAGTAATAATTAGCAAATGTGCAGAGAGGAGAGGTAGTAGCAAGGTATAAGGTGCTCATAGTGCAGCTCCGCCTATCGTGATCCTCATCATTATGATTCTTCTAGCTACTTTTTCCGGTGGTGGCGGTGGCGGCGGCGGCGGGGACGTTTTCATGGGAAACTGACTACCTACATAACTGAATCTGAGAATAATATTTATATTTTGAAAAAAATCAGCAAGGTAAACATTTTTTTAATAGGTTTGCTTGTAAAACAGTGTAATAAATTTATGTAATAATTTTTTTTAAATAAATATTTTTTTAACCATTTTTTTCTAAGAAGATTGCATTTAATTATTTAAATATACTGTCATGTTTTAACGGGCTTACCCTTTAGATATGAATTTTTTTTCAATAAAAAAATATAGTGTAAAAAAAATCTTCCCCCTCTATCGGTTTTATGCAAACCCAGGGCCTTTACTGCAAGTTTAAATAAAAAGCAGGTTCTAGTTTTTCTAGGCTAGTCAGTCGACACGTTGGCGCCTTCCTTCCTCACACACCAACAATCACCGCAGAAGATCAGATCAACAATCAATAAATCTTGCTCTCTCTCTCTCTCTCTCTCTTCTTCTTCTTCTTTCTCCCTCTTGATCTTCTGCTTTTTAATATTTTATTTCATTCAACTTTTTTTATTGTGGATGATGGTGGTGCAATGCACGATGTCATCATCATCTTGATTATGTAACATTTTTTTAGGCAGCCTGATTAAACAAGAATCCGTTTTGATTGTTGCGGAGGAGGAGGACACTTTTTTTCTTCATGTACATATCAACCATATAATTAACAATTAATTTCAAAATTGATCATTGATGGGACCAGGAGTGAGCTCCTGCTGAGCTCCTTTTAAAAAGGAATCTTTTTTTCTTTCTCGATCTCTTTAATGACTAGGTATGCTCACAGGATTTTATTTGTTCACAGGTACGCCATGCTGGCTCCAGACTGAACTCAAAATTCGTCTTAAACCGGATCCTCTTTTTGGTTTTAACGATCACGTTTATTATACACACAATTGCAATAATAATATGAAATTTTACAAAAAAAAATTGGCAAGGTCATTCAATAAAAACCTTTATATATATTTTTTTACAAAATGCACAAACGAATTCTAATAATTTCATCAACCCTTTTCCTGCACATTAATTTTCTATGAGACTCCAATTGTAAATGTCAATTGTCTTGCGTATTTATTTTATTCAGTTATTTATTATCAAATCAGTCCTCGGATCATCCCGTAATAATTTTTTTTAAATATTAAAAAAATTAGCATTCAAGATTGCTCCATTTTTTTGTTTTTTAAAACATGTAAATTAAGTTATCTTTCAAAATAATGATCCAATTTAAATCATATACATCTTTTAAAAAATGACCATGTATTTTACGACTCTCAACGAGAAATGTTATTAGCTGCTTGTTACAACAACACACAAAAAAACTACCCGTTTTGTTTCCATTGAGTTGTTTGCTAGTAGAACATTTGTTTTTATTATGGTCATTATTATTAAACTTGGCAGTAGTATGGCGGCATATTGTTGTTGGGGAGAAGGTCAACAAGATCAAGGTCTTATTTTTCATCATCATCATCATACCCGGTGACGAGCCATCATAATATTTTTTTTTTTGAAAAATATACCGTTATCCCAACTGAATTCATAAGCGGAGCGGTGGCGGCGGTGTTCTTGGTGATAGTGATGATGAGTCTTCTTCTTGTTTGCTCGTCATGTCATCATCATTTTTTATCTTCACACCTGCAATCAAGTTCAAATCATCCAACAAAATGTACCATCACATCATCATATACACGCCATAATTACAGTCATTTCTCTCATCAATCATCATTCCGTCATTTAAAAAAAATATGTTTTGATTTTTA
>JAHZNC010005356.1:0-18584 GCA_027744095.1 Zhuqinia jingwanae | reverse complement strand
ATTATTCAAGGGTAGTCAACATTTTGAAAGAATCGGAAACTCTTGTAGAGGCTGTGAATGTAACAGAAACTTCTATTATAGGATAAGTGCAGATGAAATAGTAGGATGGCCTCTTTAAATAGTTTGTATATGTTGTAATAATTAATTATTTTATTGCATTTATCATGAATTATTTTGTGCATTACACTTTTTTTTACTAGTATGTAGCATTTCTTATTTTATTTGTGGTGTCTTCAAATCAAGAAAATAAAAATAAGTTGAATTTTGGGCTTATTAAAATATATTTACCTATGTATATTTCATGTTTCATGTAGTATGTATGCACGTGTATATATTTTTTTATTTCGCCTAAGTATTATTTTCGATATTCGAGATTAATTTAAAAAAAAATTCTATGATAATAATATGACAGTTTAACGCAAGAATTAGCAGAATATAAAATACACATGTACAATACATATATTGATATCCGTGGTATTCATTTTAAAGTCGTTTATGAAAGAATTGAGGTTGTTTACTGAGAATATCCTTAAAATGTTGTAAAAATCGGCACACCAGAGAATTTGCGTCAATAAAAGAACACAAAAGTGTTGTGTCACTTTTCGATAAAGGATCATCTTTGTGATGAATGATGATTCATGCATGTAAATCACCCTGTTTGCATTAATTAAGCGAAAACAAATTACAAATGAAAAAAAATTATGAAAAGATTTGTAATAAAAGTTGATGTGTGAGATGAGTATGAGTAGGTACAAAATAATAAATATGGATAATAAATCCGACTAACAAAAGAATAGAGGAGAGACTGTTGGAAAAGTATTGTTATTTTGAGTCAAAATGCAGGTACCAAATTGGTACTACCAATTGTCAACAGAACACAACTCAAAGGTTTTCAGCAGTACGTTATTAAATTTGCTTGGAATGTTACAGAGAGAGGCATACTGGCGGTTCCTTTCTATTTTGAGTTCTTAGTCTGACACTTTAATATTTCAGTCCAAAAACAACAAAATTTTGGATCACCATAAAGATAGCACCAACCTACCCAGTACACAGTTAAAAAACAGAAGTCAAATCAAGTCAGCGTACTCATCAAGAGTGGCATAATGGGTGTGCATACACAAAAATATCTGTACTTGCGCCAAGAAACATTTACCCGATATAATGTAATACATTACAAATGTTTTTTGTTTTTGTTTTGAAAACAAACAAAATCTCACTTGACAATACGTTAATTATTGCATTAATTTGGACAGGTTGCAAAAAATGTTGTAAATGAAGATCTTAAAATATATAAATTTCAACTTTTCTATAAATTTTTTCATAATTATTCTTCTTTTTGCTCTGCCCAGTAATTAAAATGTGTTGCTTGTGAAATATACGAGACAGTAATTAATAATAATTAGTGAATTTCCAATACACTCATGTGGAGATGAGCAAAAAACAACTTATATAATAATTTTTATGGCTCTGTATTGTTTATTTTTCTGGAAAATTCTTTTCACATTTTTTTGTATTGTTGCAATTTTCCTTAATTTAATTGCTTACTAGATATATTTTTCCATTTAAAAAAATATGTGTACATAAAATTTTGATTATAATTTATTTATAATAAACGATGGTGTTGTTGTACTTGCCCTTTGCATCTTAATTACAGAATAAACCCCATTAAACCCCAATAAATTAGAAATGTAACTAGCCAGCTTGCAAAGTGAATTATATTCGCAATTAAATGTGAAAAGAAACATTGAAAAATGGTCATCAAGGGGAGTAGGCACATGGTATGTAATACATAGGCTCTGTATGACAACCACACAGCCATGTATACTGTTTATTAGTCTGGTTCGCTGTTGTGTTGTGCTCCACTGGCTACATTACCATTATATTTTCCAATAAAAAATTAACTTTATGCTAAGAGCAAGCCTCCTCTGTTGTCTTTACAATGTTCAACAATAATAATAATAATGTAATTTTTATTTCACATTTTAAATATTTTTTTTCAAGTTTAGTTTTTACTAACCACTTTTATGTAAAAAAAACAGGTCTTCTTTAAAAAAAAAAATCGTCTCATATTCTCAATCCTTTTTGTTATTAGTTGTGATGCTATATTTTATTGCTTCATCCTGTCTTTTTTATGTAATAGTCTTTTTCTCACTGTTTAATAGTTTATTCATAAAAAAGTACATACATATTGTCGGCTGAATATTGGGAAGGGCATCACTCGCTTGCTTGTGTCCCGACAATATATAATGCATTTTTACACGTGCATAAAAACTTTACGCACATTTTTATAACACTTGGCGGTACAGTATTATTAATCATACTTATTTTGTGAGTTTTTAAAGATGTAGTTGAAATGTATGGTTCAAAGTATAAATAATAATAAAAGTTTAAACTCTCGAAAACATTTAAACCCGGACATTTGGACACGTACTGACTATTAATAGACTGATAATTATTATTATTATTATTGTCAAAATTAGCATTTTTTCAATATTACATAATAATTTGTTTTCTTACTTTTTTAGCCCATGCGCCTTGAATTAGTTTTTGTGACTGACAATGAAAATATTTGACGATGATGTGATGATGGCATGGCATGTTATTGTTATTGTTACATACCTATATGATGACATGATGAGCGCGCTGCAGCAGTAGAGGTGGTCATATTTATTGTCTTATATTCTTTCAGGTAGGCTGGCTTGCTTGGCCAGGTCAGACCACTCCAAAGAAAAATTATGATTATGATTACAAGATCCGCTTTTAATCACGAACCTGTTGTCTTCACTAGTGTAGGTCTTACATCAAAATGCCTTCATTACAAATCTTAATATTTCAATTACATCACGACGTGATTGCACACTTCAACTTGTAATGTAAAGAAAACACATATACACGCCAGCGCGCTACAACTATAATAATATTCATGTTAACAAACAACTTTGAAACTTTTTTGCAAAAAAAATCGCTTTTCAATTTAAGCTTTTCGTTTTCAATCAAAATAAATCTTCCTTACGCGTACAAAATATATTTTTGCAAAAAATTCCTAAAAAATTACCTCAGCCTTCAAGTTTAAGTCAGGATTTGTGAAATATTATTATTATTATTATTATATATGTTTTAGGGAAAATGATATTCCAGGCTCCATTACTTTTTTACCCGAGAAACAAAATTTAGCAAAAAAAATATTAAAAAGTCGTAGCCGCACGTATAGTCAGTTAATTTTTTTGCGTTTATTATTTTATCACGTCACCTCTATAATTTTGGCTGTCTATGCAAATGGGTATTATTATTTTAAAATTTTAACCCTGTTTGGAGGAAGGAGCTAAATCCGGGAATTTATTATGCCACGGTGATTTATTTAGTTTGCTAAAAATTTGGTACATGGACAGGAAAAAGACTATTGGAATTCCTTCCCATCCTCCTCGTGACCATCATATTTTATGTGCCTGATCTGTTTTATGGATATCCTGTTTTTTAAAGAAGAAAAACCATGAAATCTTTTTGAATGTGTGAATAATGATAATGATTATAAAATAGCGATGATAATGATAATGGATTCACATTTTGCACTCGACCCGTCAACTTATTATTTTTTTGGCAAACATATTTGCAATTTGTAAAAAAATTACTACATTTTTCACCTACCACTTCACCTTGAAATCTACTTAAACCTGATTAAATTGCATAGAAACACGTGACTTTTTTTGCATGAGAATTATTTCTTCAAATTCTACGTTGTGAATTTTGCCAATTTGTAATTGTCAAAAATGTAATAATAATTTGCCTTGTATTATGTAAGTTATGTAGGTACATCCCGCATATGAAAAGTGAAAGAAGTTGCAAGGTGTTGTAATTTAATGATATTTTGATGATCAATAAGGAAAAAAATGAACGTTCTGTTAACAAAGCCTGACAAAAGTTTATACAAGGTGATTTTTTTAATCCATGAAACAATAATAATATTTTTTGTCTCTCTGTACGTATTTACCAAAGCAATTCATTACAATAATGAAATCAGTGGAGAAGATTGAGTGCTACAACAAGATTCATGTCTGTTCTTATAAGGTATCAACTGTGTACATTGTTGTGTAGTGGTTAAAAAATATTACTCTGAAAAATAATTTATTACTTGAGTTGATGACCTTTTGGCTTTTTATGGAGTACAGACAACTGACAAAAAAAGAATCAATCCGTATGTTTCTTTCAGGTACTTTATATTTTGCAAAAAAATCATAAAAATAAGTTTAATGTAAAATTTGCAATGTGGCATGCAGAGATGTCATGCTGCTAATTTTTAGGGGGGCTTGTAAAAAAATTGAAAGTAGAGCGTACTTTTGTTTCAGATTGATTGCTAATTTAAAGAATTCCTGGAAATTTTAATGATCGTGTTGATACAATTAAAACTTTGGCAATAAATATAGAATTCAGGTTTGGCCCGGTATAGCACATATTGAAAAGCATCAATTTGACACTACTATAACATTGGTAAATCATGCAGTGAAGGAGATCATAACAGGTCATCAATCATCATCTTTTCTAGATTCCAATGGAAAATTGGGTTGGTTTGATCTTTGGGATGATGTGATAATGCCAACATGTTTATTATGTGGTGTCCTAAAACTTGACTCCAAAGTACATATGTTTCATAAAAGATGTAGTCTTACATAATATACGTACCTTACCTTCTGAAGGTGATGGAAGTGACAGTACTTTAAGTATTTACACGGCTGGCCTCTGGCAAAATAAGGCACTGCATAAATATTGAGTATATCTACTACTAGTAAACTTATAAAATATGTTCCATATGTCTGGCCATCCCTTTGAGTTCTTTGCTTGGCTCACATGTGTTAACCAAACGTTTAACTTGGCAGATAAGTACATGAGGTCAAGGTCAACAACGGCAAAAAAAAAATTTCAGCTTGATTGGCACACACTAATTGGGCAAATTCGAAAGCTGATCAAAAACATTTTAAAAAATTGAATATCAAAGAGCAGTTTCCAAACTCCATTTTGCTGCTGACAATTTGAATTTAATAAAGCGGACGAATACAAGTTGTCGGGGAACTCGAAATGCAATAGATACGCTATTTGCCGTCGTAAAAACTTAAAAACGGCAGTATTTCATCAACCACTGTCGTCTGTCGCATCACGGCAACTTCCTTACAACGCTATATATATTATGTATAATTTGTATTTTTAGCTCGTCCTGATTGACCACTAAAACAATAACGTTTTTTTTGTACGTGAAGAAGATCACTTTATCGTCATGTTATTATTACATTGAGCTGCGATGGCACCAAGAATAAAATGAAAATGAAGGCAGGGAAAGAAAAGTGAGCCGAAACATGTAATAATTATTATTATTCACTCACGAAAACATCAAATCAACAATCAAAAACTTGGTCCCCACATAAAAAAAATTATGGCAGAGAAAAATATATAGAGCACTTCATTTAAAAGTCTAAAAGGTTGAAGATGAGATGGATGAGTACATTGGCCATCTAATCCATCCATCCAGCTATACAGACTAACTGCACACAAGCCATATAATTACTATATTTTTATGAGGATAAAGGACACCAACCAGCTGCAACAATGATGATAACAATCACTACTACATACATTGTAGAATAAAAATTAGGTGGAGAAGATTACACACTAAAATATATTTTGCTTTACATGCAGACGTGCAAACGCACACAAGGGATGATCATAATTATAATGACGTAAAATTACATGAATGAATGAAAAAGAAACGTTGCTTTGTTTTTTTTTGTAATAAAAATCAATTGCTTTTCTATTCTATTTTGTGTACCCAAAAACAAATCATGGGTATGTACTTATGTATATTATTGTAACACTGGTCGGCGAATCATACGTGATTGCAACCTTGAGAAATTAAGGGATGATTGATTTTATCTCAAGAAAATGCAAATCGATCAGGTACCAGGTATCAGACGCACAATCATCATTTTAGGGAGTTGTGAATAAAAGCAGGGGAAAAATAATGAAATAATATAATGAATGTCTTTTGTGTGTGTAGCTTGATGATGAGAATGATAATTGTAGCTGGCGGCCTTGGTGTTTGTAAAATCAAAGTTAATGAGATGATGATTGTACGGATGGATGTACGGAGAAAGGTTTTATACGACACAAATTGTATATATTTTTCAAAAGACACTGTTTTTATTTATTTTTGTTATTCGAAGAAACAAAAGAACAAGAAAATTTGGAAGCGTTTCGTGCAAACTAAAGCGATAATAATTTTGAAAACAGGGAAAAAAGAAGACGACAGGTTGAGAATCACATTGTTTTCCTTAGATTTATAACTACCTATTATTATATTTACTTAATAAAAAACAAAACTACTAAGTGTGGATTTAACCGCGGTTTGGAGCCTGCCTGCCACGTTGTGGTGCTCTGGCTGGAGCTGCTGGGGCAGAGGCGCCCACAGGGGATGGTGGTGTTGGGAGATGAGCTCCGGAAGGTTGGAACCTTCGTGATAAAATAAGAAACGTGTTAGAACATGAATTGTAAACTGATATGAATTAACAAAAGTTATTACTGTTTTTACTAACCCGTTTTCATCGGCAATATATTCAACACGGATAAGCTCTCCCTCGGGACTAGAATAGTGAAGATTAAAACAAAATTAGGATTTGTCGAGCAAACAAAATTAGTTGTTTTTTCCTGATTTATTTTTACCTGTAGTATTGGTATGATCCTTGAGCAACTTGGATTGGATCCTCATTTCCATTTGGCTTCAAGTAACCGCTCTCTTCCACTTGAGTTCCGTCACTGGTTTCCCACAAATATCTGTAGGTTCCATCCCCAGCGTTCTCAGACTCGGAGCGAATGATCAAAATTTCTTCTCCCTTTTGTGGAGCTGCCAAACTCAAGCCAGCAAGGCACACAACAGCAGAAATAACAATGAACTGTGGAAATAACAAAAAAATAAAGGCCAAATCACTCCAAAAATACATGTATATTTTAAAATTAATTTTATATATTTTTCTATCAATTCATTCTTCCACACATGCAAACACACACACACTTGCAAATGCATATATAGACACAAACAAACAATCAAATCACAATTATTATTATTTAATACAAAACACTTTTTTTAATAATAGAATTTTGCATTCTCAGTTCACTTTTCTTCCCAAATTTGGTATTAATGACCAAATCACACTCAAAAACTTTGCGATTATTTTGATTAAAAACTCACAGATTTCATTTTGGCTGCTTTATTTTGTAAAATGGGATTTCTCCTGATTTGGATGTGGTGGTGATGATGGTTGTAGTATATGTGTTGGCGGTGTAGTTGGTGTTGGTATGTGGAGACTTCGAACCAATTGTTCTGACTGAAGATTCCTCCAAATGACCCGTCCCTTTTATATGATGATTAGCCTACCACCAACCACCACACCACTCCAAACTCCTTTTCACTATGTACATACAACAGGTTGTCATTCCACAAAAATTGAAATAAGCATATAATATGTGTATATTTTGGTCTGGTAGTGCATTCTTTATCATGAGATGATGATCTTCATAATATTTCATCACAATTAAGTCATCCAATTTGTATGAATATAGAAAAAAAATGAATGCATGCATATGCATATTATTATTGTTATTATTATTATTATTATTATTATCATCATCATCATTATTATTATGGCGATGAATATGCCACATTAGATATGTAAAACAAATCTATAATATCTATAAAAAGTGAACAAGATAAATACAAGAATAATATGCATGGGTACAATAATATCGCCCTGATGTGATGTGACCTTACCGCTTACCTTTAACAAAAGTGAAAAAAATACTCTAACAATAATAAGCAGATGAGCTACATAAGTACAAGAGCTAAATTGAAGCAGTAGTAGTAGTAGTGCAGGACCATAACGTTTAATAACGAACACATCATCATCATGATCATCTTCTTCTTGTTCGGTTAGGTTGAAAAAATAGATGGACACGAAGACGATCATGATACGATATACATTATAATATATATGTTTATAGTGCCTAATATTATTACCAATATAACAAAAGCTACAAATAATAATGCTGCAATTTGTACATTCACATTTTTCCACAATTTAATGAAATAAGCATGTATAAATATATATGTGTGTTGTACATGCCTACCTTACCTATATCGTTAGGCCCCCCATCATCTTCTTCATCATCTCATTTTCATGATGATGAAGATGATCATGATCAACAAAGATGATATTTATAAACTCGACTGGTTTTTTTTTCTTCTTGTATGCCACACAAGTAGGCATATGGCAAAGGGACATAATGAGTAATAGGTTTTTAACGGAGTACAACTTTTTACATGTAAAAATTCATTTTCGTTTTTTTATTTAAAAAATCATTTTTTTGAGTGTATTTATATTTGTGTTTAAACCCATTGTTCATACACATTTCATACATTTTTTTTGTATCTGCAATTTTTAGGTTTAAAAATGCACACGCTGATTTTCAAAGGGTACAATAACACATCTTGACCATTCTTGACTGACCATTTCCATGATGATGATGATACCTAAAATAACATGCAATTATTTTGGATTTTGAGTGTTTTTTTTTGGGTAGAGGTGGACTTTATCTGGCTTGGTGAATACATGTGTGTGTGTGTCTGTGCGGATTTGATAATAATAATTGATTATAATATCAGTTGCAGAAGCAAAAGCAGGTAAAGGGCACCAAAGTTTACGAAGAAGACTTGTCACATCATCGTACTCTTTATACCTATTATTAATAATATTATTATTATTACTTTATCCCGCAGTAAAATATACAAACAAAATATTGACGCTAGGACAATAATAATTCAGCAATAAAGAAGCACCTCATACTTCATAATTAATAACAAGGTGTCTGTCTGGGACAAAAAAAGATAAAATCACGTACAATATTGGACAGAATTTTTTTTTCATGATAAAAAAATATAAAAGACTGGGTTTGTTATCATATCATCATGCCTAAATGTCAAAGTACAGCAGAGGTATATATATATATATACATGAAAATATTTAGGCACGTTTTATATTTTGACGGCAATAATAGCGATCATGACTATTTGATTACGATGATGAGACAGAGTTGATGTCTTGTTTGAAAAAAATTGTTAGGCTTGTGTCAATATAGAAGGTGGAGGAGGATGTAACTTTGCAACAACATGGCTAAATTGGCTAGACGCAGCAGTGGAATGAAAAATGCTAATTCCTGAATGTTTGGAAGTAGAAAAAAAATGTCACGATTTAACAAGGAAAAATTAGTACATGGTAAAAATAGTTGTGTAAATTTTCCTTTCATAATATTTCTTTGTTCCGGGAAATGCGTTGTGTGCAAATTGTCAAATATCTCGCATTACACTAATTTTACCTGAGCCTTACCAATAACATATCTACTGCTGGTTAACTCAGTGATTGTGCAAATCAAAATCCAATGACATATAAAACTGCCAAAGTCATTGGTTTGATTACAGTTTCATGCAGTTTTCAAAACGGAAAATTACCTACCAAATATTTATGAGATTGAAATAACAAAACAAACGAATTTTAAAGATTTTTTTTAATATTTGCTTTTTATTGTTTTCTGTTTTCCAGTTTTACAATTTATATAATTTTCAACTGTATAATATTGAGTACCATTGAATGAGTCATGTAACATATTAATAAGAATTGCTAATTTAATTACCAAAATCAGTCATGGCTGTGTATCAGTTTTTGTATGATTACAATTTTTATTTTTATTTTTAGCAACAATTTGCAAGCTCTACCAAAACACAAAAAAGATAAAGATTTATTGTCTCTTAGTATCCTTTTCGTATACCCATCATCCAAAACTCGCTAATCAGCATCACAGCTCGTTGCACAGTTGAGATACAAGTTGTTCTTGAAAAGAAAATTAGACATTCTTGGCACTACAGTATTTAGAAATGAGATTTGGAAGAGTCGTAGCATTTGTACATTTTGTACGCATATTATAAGAATTGCTAATTTAATTACCAAAATCAGTCATGGCTGTGTATCAGTTTTTGTATGATTACAATTTTTATTTTTATTTGTAGTAACAATTTGCAAGCTCTACCAAAACACAAAAAAGATAATGATTTATTGTCTCTTATTATCCTTTTCGTATACCCATCATCCAAAACTCGCTAATCAGCATCACAGCTCGTTGCACAGTTGAGATACAACGATACAAGTTGTTCTTGAAAAGAAAATTAGACATTCTTGGCACTACAGTATTTAGAAATGAGATTTGGAAGAGTCGTAGCATTTGTACATTTTGTACGCATACACCCACCCATGTGCGCTAAACGTACTATGTCAGCCAGGATGACACTGGGGCGAAGTGAGAGAAAATTGGTAAGATGCAGACATTTCATTATCGGAAATTTTCACTTGAATGTAAATTGGGGTAACAACAAATTTAAATTGAAAAATGTCTAGATATAGTCTAGTTTTATCATTATTTTATTTCTGGCTTTTTGTCTATTTAGTTTAGTTAAGATAGTATACAGATTTTTAATATTGTCTGCCTCTTGGACGGTTTGGTCGGGAAGGTGCAGCTTGTTGTCCAGCGTAGATGAGGTCAAGACCCCTTTGGATCTCGGGTGAGGGTGTTGGAATGTGGGAACCGACGGGTTGGAATCTTCATGTTAAAATACGTGTTTTAGAATATGAAAAACTGTAAACTGATATTAATTAACATATAAATCAAGTTATTATTATTTTACTAACCCATTTTCATCGGCAATGTACGAAAGACTGATGAGCTCTCCCTCGGGACTAGAATAGCAAAGATTTTTTAATATAAAATTAGGATTTAGAACAAAATTAGTTGTTGTTTTTCCTGAATGAATTTCCTGTTGTTTTATTAATTTTTTACCTGTAGTATTGGTAAGATCCTTGGGCAACTTGAATAGGCTCATCATTTCCATTTGGTTTCAAGTATCCACTTTCTTCGGCTTGGGTTCCTTCACTGGTTTCCCACAAATATCTGTAGGTTCCATCCCCATTGTTTTCAGATTCGGAACGGATAATCAAAATTTCCTCTCCGCGAGGTCCAGTCCCCTGTGAGGATGTGATTTGTGGTCTCCTTGGCCGGCCGAATTGGGCAGCAGCCAAGCACACAAGACAGGAAAAGACTACCAACTACAATAAAACACCACAAATATATAATAAATAACACTTATTCAATTTTCACAATTTCAATTTAAAACAGTTCCAATATTATCATCAACACCACCACTATCACAACAACCCATCTTATTTTCTTAAAACTAGATTAAAACTCGAAACTATTCAATTCTTTTTTCATAAATATCAAATTTAACTCACGGTTTTCATGATTTCAAATTGAAGTTTATATTTTTTTTCCTTGTTCAGAAAAACTACTTTGATCTATTTTTTCTCTTTTTGAGATGCTTCCAAAAGTAAAGCTGTCAAGACGCTGATGGGGACTCCTGGGATGACCGTTCCTTTTTATATGAATATCGCAATCTTCGCCATTAGGCATATCACGTTTCAATATTATATTGTAATGCTGGTATTGATATTGGTGGAGTCTTATGGGTGCTGCTGGTTCTCTGCTACAGATATTATTATTATATTGTAGCACAACACAACTTTACTTGTCTAAGATGCTTTTGCACTATTTGCATTTTTGCATCCTCCTCATCATACCACATCATCATCATCATCATCGCCCTCACCACCTTGCTTTTCTTTTTTGTAAAAATATTATCCAATCCTGTGTACTTTGCATTACATTACATTCCGACCATTACTTATGTCTACTTTTGAACATGATCGTCGTCATCATCATCATGATTATCTTAATGTTCTATATACAAAAATATATGCAGACAGCTTTAAAATATCCTGCCCTAATACAATAATCGCATGTATATTTTATATTGTTTTTAAATAGAGAGGGGAAAAAGAGGGTGCCTTATGATGAGTTGCCGTCATAGTCATCATCATCCTCGTCATTTTTGTATTCTAGTGAACCTTTTACATGCTCAAAAAATAAGACACATGATTTGATATTATGATGATGAAATGTTAACTAACAGCAGAACACGAAGATAATCAAAAGTAAAACCCCTCCTGGGTAATAGTATGGTTTTCAAGACAAATCAAGTCTCACATGCATACCCTGTCTACTACCTACTTGCCTTGCCTGCTTATAGAAAGCAAAAGTGAGGCAGTCTGGTTTACAAAATTTTTACAAGGAATCTCACTGAATCTAGCGTTTTTTTTTTTGGCAATGAACAAGTAGGCATGGTATAGCCCATAATTCCCATAATAAAACAAAAAGAGAACAAATTTTTTGAATAGTCATGTTAAGGAGTAACATACATAATAATAATATATATATAGCCCACCTTGTACTGTATCCAAACCACATTCCTCCATACCTATAATATTGTGCATGCACCTACATAAATGCTTGATGCTCATCTCTTGATCATCATCATTATCGTTGTACTTTTTTCACAAGATGACATGCAATAAGGGCCCGAGAATTGGTTGTAAAAAAAATTAAAGTCATCATGATAATATATTGTTTGATAACACCAACAAAAACAGAAATGGAAAAGGAGATTGATGTCCATTCTCATTCCACATTGTTCACGATTTTTTCTCTCCTCTTGTTCTTCTTCTTCCCTTCCCCTTCTTCTTTTTCATTTCTAGTATTTCTTTTTTTGTTGATTACCTTTGATATAATAATAATGACTGATTAGGATGCATATATCTTGACCTTTTAAACAAACTGCAACTAGTAAAGAGCAGAACATATTGTTTTTTTCTTCTAAAGAGTGCAAAAAACATGCAACCGTACTGCAAGATTACAATGTTTAAAAGTGTGTGTGTGTTCTCCTTCATCGCGAGAAATGACAAGTGGGTGGGAGGGAATTAACTATATATTTTTTGTGCATTTTTTGGCAAATTGCATAAATTGGCACTAAAAGCACACCACACCAACATAGACAACTCTGGCAATATCCAAGCCAAAAGTTCACACAAATCAGTTAGAAAGTATTAGTGAGATTGAACAAGGTAAGTAGGATTTCAAACATTGTTGTCTCGTATCTACAATCTACATGACAAGTGCATCTTCAAAATGGATCATTAATCTATCAGAAGCAAATAAGTTATCGTCACAATCACAAACACAATCAGGACTTATATAATAAGAAGAAGAAAATTGTAAACATGATGGTCAATGTTAAATGTTGTTCTCGTTGTTGTTGGTGTTGATGATGCATTTTTATAAGGAATTGGAATCATCTTCCTATTTTTTACTCAAGCAGAAATGCAATTTGATTATCAGTAGTGTACATCATGTAATTATATATTATATAACCTTTGTAATAACCGCTAAGTAAAAAAAACATTTTGTGTGATGAACATAAGCTTATATTTACAAGAAACAATGTATTTCTTGGCTGTCATGTTAATATGGCATTTTTTTAGCAGTAGTATATACCTAGCAATCAAGGGACCAGGGAGGTTGGCGTGGTGGTGGTGATGGTGTATGAATGAGAAGAGCACAATAAGTCAGCTATCAAACTGCAACATCTCAGCAGGTAACATCACATACATTGTCAATGTAAGTTGGACTACTACATATATAGAGAAAATATTATACCTATATATGTATAAGTTATGTAGCAAAATCCCAAAAAGAGCTTTTCATCATCATCATCAATCCCTTTGTCATTATCATTTCATTATTATCATATACTAATCCAATAGAGAGAGAGACGCACTTTATTTATGGACGTCAAATAAAAAATGGCTGCGACGATGACGAACGGGTTTTTGTCTTGGGTGATCTTTTGCATTATATCATACTAATAACTTAATTAGATGGGGGAACCTATAAGAAAACATATATATATCTCTATAACATTATGTCCGTTTATATTTATGTGACACATGAATTTAAAAGGATACAAAAAAATCACAAGAAAATATTATCTTGGTTCTCGTCTATTTTTTTAGGCTAATGTTTTTATAGATATTTTGTTGGTATATTTTGTGTCACACGTGTGTATAAAGTTATTTTTTTTTATTTAAACTTTGAAATAGACAATTCATCTACTACTTACTACACACGAAAATATAAGATTGTTATGAATGAAAATGAATGCTCTTTTAAATAGCCATTCAAAATGCTTAGTTAGCACTGGTGTCATCATAATAAATATCCCATCATTGTCATAATCATCCGTGCATAAAATAACGATATTGTTAACGAAAAAAAAGTTTTATATTTGGTCATGCTTTTTTAAAAACAAAACCAGGTATATGGTATCGCATGGTATACATACATACATATGATGATGATGGTTATTATTATGAGAGGATATTAAATTTGCAAAGAAAAAAATACTTTACAGACACACACACATACACACGACTTTGAAATGAAAATCGCATGTAATAATAAGTTCTCTTCTTGAAAATAAATGGAAGAAGAAGATCACGCATGATTTATTGCTTGCACTTCATGGATTACTTTTTTTTTAATAATGTTAAATGGGATTTTTTGGTTGGAATCTAATTTATTTATTTTTTCTTCTACAAAAGCGATCCACGCCAATCGCGAAATATCAGGCCAACAATAAGCTCATAGGTATATATATAAGTCCAAATAGGTTTTTCTTCCATGATTGGTTTTTGGTGTTTTTTATTGTAAATAATAATAATTTTTTATGGGAATATTATGCATATTGCCTGTAACAAACGATAATGATCAATTGCAAGTTTCGTTTTTGTTTTAAATGAAAAGGACAGACATTTTATGACAATTACAAAATAAAATCAATGTAATTTAGTTGTGACAACCAAAAACAGGAGAAGATGCGTGCCGGTGTGTCCTATACACGACGGGCTTAACAAAATATCCACATTACCATATCATCTCATTCATATCACATCCTACGTTAACAAAGTGAGGTTTTTAGTATAAAAAAATGATATAAATCTTGTTTCTGTGTTTTGTATGCGCATGTACTATGCCATATTATATTCATCTATTCAGTTTGCATTTCTTTAACAATACAAAAAATAAGTTATGATGCAGTTTTCGTCACAATACATTGTTACTTGTTTACTATTCAAGTATATTATATAACCTTTTTATCGTTATTTTTTAAAAGAAATGTTAATGTTAATTGGAAAGATGAAGATGGTGTGGTGGTGTGCAGGTACGCCCTTTCATGTGAATAGGTAGACAAGAAGCCGATGATGCTGCTGCTGCTGCTCTAAGGGTTGGGTCTAAATCTAGGTCAGCAATTAAAAATCTTGCATTATAGTACACTATTAGTTTATCCTTGCTTTTTATAATGCACTACTATAGCTACAAAATAGTTAGTTGTAGACATATATATTTTTATTTGTATACTAAATTAAATTTTTTTTAGAGGAACAACAATTTTGATGTGTGTGTGTGCAAAGAATGTGAATTTTATTGGTGCAGAGGTTAATATGTTTTAACGTTCATGACATCAAAGGGCTTGATGATGATGATGCGACGGTGGCAATATGCATTTTTCTTGCACTACCCTAATTATACGACAATTATGCATGCATGAGTGATGATTATATTGATAATTGCCCGGATAATTTTTGATCAATCAAAGAATAGTAGTAGTCATTTACAATGATCAATCATGATTATGATTATAATGCAATATGTTGATTATTATAATTGATGATAAAATTGATCATGATTATAGCATGCAAGCATAATAAAAGTTGTAAAGTATACGTAAATTAACTAAACAATATTATTAATATAAAATGCATGTCATTACCTTATCCACTTACAATAATTATTCTCTTTCGGAAGTTTAAAAACACAAAGAAAATAACTTGTAATGAATTAACGAAAGTGGAGGACATGACTTTGATACAACTTTTTAATGTCGACGTTTCAGTTTCAAACTGTAAACCATCTTCAGGACATAGCTATATATCACGGGTAAAAAATTAATTAATTGTCGAATGTTAGAGATTTTTGTTTAGTACAACGAAAATGGACCCATGTCCATTTAAACAAAATATCATCACTATGAACAATTTATTGTTTTTAATTAACTCCATTTTCCCCCTTCTTCCAATTAAATTGTTCCGAAATAGATTTTCTGAATTAAAAAAATGAATTAAAAAATATGACAGAATAATACCTTTCGAAAGCTCAAAGTAACATTTTAACACTTTATACTTCCAAAAATGTGCTTTACTGTTATTAATAATTATCTATATGATCATAATCAACCACACACTTATATGATGAGCTTACAATAATAGTAAAATGTTACACTGGTATTTGGTTATAATTAAATAGATTGACTCTTTGCTTTTTATATTGTTATTTTTCAACCTATTAGACATTTTTGACGAAAAAAGTAAAAGTCTTATTCATTCTGTGACAGATGACATGACATTACATGACATTTTGTTTATCTAATAGAATTAGAAGGTTGCATATTTTGCATAATCATCATGCATTCCATTGTTTACATTTTTAAACGCAACTTATGCTGTGTGTATACAGCACATTCCATACCCAATAAACAAGATGTTGGATGTTGGAAATATTAACGTTTTTAGTTTAAATTTTGATCTTCGTGTTTAAGTGATGGATGCATAGTTTATACTGCTATTATATTATTATTATTATTATTATAGCTTTTAATCAGCTATAAAAACGCCATTTTAGTAAAACTAAAGGGTATACATTTTGCATGCACTTGCTCCCGTTCGTGACCATTTGAATTGATCCCCTTGAGGAATTTATTACGTACGTCGAATCCCCAAAAGCTATAAAAAGAAGTTACAAGATCAAACATTACACATTGTCATCGATAATATTTAAAAGATGTAATATGTATGCAAATAAATTACACACTGCTTCAATTACCGTCATCCATAATATCGTATATGTTCAATGTATATATGTATATATTGCATTTAATTTGTTATGTGGTAATGATGAGATATCCTCTTTGTTATAAAAAAAAGAAGATCATCTCATGAATAAATTGTATCATAATGCTGTACATAAGGACTGCAGTAATTTTAAGTTTTACAACTCAACTCCTTAAAAAAAATACTTGTTCACATTCTTCAGGTTGCAGTTTGTAAAATGGATTTCCTATATGCAGCCTTTATTACGTTTTATCTCTCTCAAGTTTACAAAAAATCCGTAGAAATTTTTGGTAGAAGGAGGAGGACAAGATCGGACAGATAGGTAGACTGACATGCTAAAATTGTGAACGTTTTTTACATTGTTCCTAGTCCTGCATAAATAAATGAACCATTTAAATAATAATAATTAGCTGATCTGATCCTCTTCATCTCCCTCACAAAGTCCACCCCATAAAATTATCATTGAATACCGATAAAAAGGTACTCATAAAAAACGATCGATCATAAAAGGACGAGTATGAAAATGATGATGACGACGACCACGCTGTGCATGTGTAAACTTTTGTCTTTGATTATTGCTCAGATCATATGATGATGAATCATCATTGATGATCAATGCGATCACCACCATCAATTCATAAAAATTATTGTCAGAATAGCCGTTTAATTCACTTTTTGTTCTCGAATAATTTATATCTTTAAGGGATAATAGTAGCTTAATATGTACATGTAAAATAAGATTGCGTGTGACATTCAAAGAGTGCAGACTGACTGACACCAAACAGCATGTTTTCTGGTCAATGCCTTTTTTCTGATGTTATTAATTTTTGATTGTTACTTACCGACGACTCATCTGCACAGTTGTGGACAATAAAAAAAAGTCATAAGAAAGAAGACCATTAGTTTATTTCAAGACCAAATAAAGCAAAAGGATGAGAGAGCATGACAAGCCTAAAATATTTTAATGATGATGATGATCATCATCATCCCGATAGTTGATTAACTATCACCTGCTCTAGTTTTTTTATATAGCTGCACACAACAAAGCCTTTTAAGGTTCATATTGCAACAATAATGCAGTAGTGGTGATCACCAATGACCATCACGCAATTACTCAAACCAAAAACATTAGCTTAATCTTCATTGCAAAGGGCGCTAGTAAACATGCAAAAATTAAATATATGAATGACAACCAATGATGCTGATTTGATTAAAAAATCTAATTAATTGACATCCAAAGTAATTTAAAATGTTGCGTGCGAAAGAAAAGCCAAGCCATAAAGGAATCTCTCCACTTCACACTTGACTGTGAGCCGTTGATAGTGGCGGTGTCAAACTGGTGACTTGAATGAATGCAATTATAACAGCAAATATATAATCAACCATTATTATTTTGTATTCAACCCTTTCAGGTTTTTCCAATACAAAGTCAAAAAGACAAACAACGTCTATTTATTATTAGCGGAAAGCAGAAGAACAAATTACAAAAGAAAGGGAGACATAAGAAATGCATTGCAAATTAAACAACATTTACTTTTGATAATAATAAACATTACACAAAATTGGATAGTCAGCACCCAAGAAGCGCAGCCAAGAATATCT